>PVKC010031308.1:0-14568 GCA_004027635.1 Crocidura indochinensis
TCACTGGGTGTGGCCCAAAAACCAAAAAAAAAAAAAAATGGCAATACTCCCCAAAGCATTATACAGATTTAATGTGATCCCCTTAAAAATACCCATGACATTCTTCAAAGAAGTGGATCAAACACTTATGAAGTTCCTCTGGAACAATAAACACCCTCAAATAGCTAAAGCATTCCTAGGGAAAAGGAAAATGGGAGGCTTTACTTTCCCCAACTTTAAAATGTATTACAAAGCAATAGTTATCAAAACAGCATGGTATTGGTATAAAGACAGACCCTCAAATCAGTGGAATAGACTTGAGTTCTCAGACATTGTTCCCCAGACATACAATTACCTAATTTTTGACAAAGGAGCAAGAAATCCTAAGTGGAGGAGGGAAAACCTCTTCAACAAGTGGTGCTGGCAGAACTGGTTAGCCACTTGCAAAAAGGAAACTTAGACCCCCCAGTTAACATCATGTCCGAAGGCAAAATCCAAATGGATTAAAGACCTTGACATCAGACTTAATACCATAAAGTATATAGAGCAACACGTTGGTAGAAAACTCCATGACATTGAGACTAAAGGCATCTTCAAGGAGGAAAGTGCACTTTCCAAACAAGTGGAAACAGAGATCAACAGATGGGAATACATTAAACTGAGAAGCTTCTACACCTCAAAAGAAATAGTGCCCAGGATACAAGAGTCTCCACTGAGTGGGAGATACTATTCACCCAACACACATCAGATAAGGGGCTAATATCCAAAATATACAGGGCACTGACAGAACTCTACAAGAAAAAGTCATCTAATCCCATCAAAAAATGGGGAGAAGAAATGAACAGACGCTTTGATAAAAAAGAAATACAAATGGCCAAAAGGCACATGAAAACATGCTCCTCGTCACTAATCATCAGGGAGATGCAAATCAAAACATCATGAGATACTGCCTCACACCACAGAGATTGACTTACATCACAAAGAATGAGAACAATCAGTGCTGGCGGGGATGTGGAGAGAAAGGAACTCTTATCCACTGCTGGTGGGAATGCTCTATGGAAAGCAATATGGAGATTCCTCCAAAATCTAGAATTTGAGCTCCCATTCAACCCCGCTATTCCACTCCTAGGGATATACCCTAAGAACACAAGAATACAATACAAAAAACCCTTCCTCACACCTATATTTATTGCAGCACTATTCATAATAGCCAGGCTCTGGAAACAACCAAGATGCCCTTCATCAGACGAATGACTAAAGAATCTATGGTACATATACACAATGGAATATTATGCAGCTGTCAGAAGAGATGAAGTCATGAAATTTTCTTTTTTGTTTTTTGTTTTTTGGTTTTTGTTTTTGGGTCACACCTGGCAGCGCTCAGGGGTTACTCCTGGCTCCATGCTCAGAAATTACTCCTGGCAGGCACTGGGGACCATATGGGGCACCAGGATTTGACCCGATGACCTTTAACATGAAAGGCAAATGCCTTACCTCCATGCTATCTCCCAGGCCCCATGAAATTTTCTTATACATTGATTTACATGGAATCTATCATGCTGAGTGAAATAAGTCAGAAGGAGAGAGAGATGCAGAATGGTCTCACTCATTTATGGGTTTTAAGAAAAATGAAAGTCATTTTTGCAACAATCCTCAGAGACAACGAGAGGAGGGCTGGAACTTCCAGTCACTTCATGAAGCTCAGCACAAAAAGTGGTGAGTGCAGTTATAGAAATAACTACACAGGGAACTAGCATAATCATGTGAATGAATGAGGGAACTGAAAAGTCTGTCTGGAGTACAGGTGGGGGTGGGGTGGGATGGAGGGAGATTTGGGCCATTGGTGGTGGGAATGTTGCACTGGTGAAGGGGCTGTTCTTTACATGACTGAAACCTAATCACTGTCATATATGTAATCAAGATGCTTAAATAAAGAAAAAAGACAAAATGATAGAGCTCTAAAAAAAAAAAAACACTTTCCTTTGTGACCTTGTTGTGTTCCATTCCTGTATCTTTCTTTTTTTAAAATTTTTATTTATTTTATTTTATTTTATTTTTTGGTTTTTGGGTCACACCCGGCAGTGCCCAGGGGTTACTCCTGGCTCCATGCTCAGAAATTGCTCCTGGCAGGCAAGGGGGACCATATAGGGCACCGGGATCTGAACCGATGACCTTTTGCATGAAAGATAAACGCCTTTCCTCCATGCTATCTCCCGGGCCCCTATTCCTGTATCTTTTTAAAACCGTGCTATGAGAGATAGAAAATGAATTATTGCATCCAAGCTAGCCACATGAAGTGACTTCTTCAGGTGGATCTTTGACCAGTGATTCTGATCAACAGCTGCATCATCTCCCTATCTAGTCTTCACTGAGAGATTACTTCGTCAGCCTATCACTATCCAATAGCTATCTATATTTTTGCCACTCATGTTTTTTTTAAACAAATAGAAGAGATGGGGATTATTGTCATACACCTGTAAAATTCCTTTATATTTTTCTTTCAAATTTTCTGACTTAATTAGCCTAATACCCTTAATTACATCAACCATGACCTCAGGTGATTTATATTAAACTCAAACTAAGAGGGGTCAGAGAGATAACCTGGATGTAGGGTGTTTGCATGCAGAAGGATGGTGGTTCGAATCTCAGCATCCTATATGGTCCCCTGAGCCTGCTGGGCACAATTCCTGAGCATAAAGCCAGGAGTAGCCTCTGAGTGCTGCTGGGTGTGATCCCCCCCAAAAAAGCCCCAAAACGAACGAAAAAAAAAAAAAAGCCCCACTCTACTAATAAAAGTGGCAGAAAGCTGCTAGAAGCTTGGATGGCTCAGCAAGATCCAAGAAACTGCTCAACACCCCTTGGCTGAAATGCACATTTTCCCATGACTATGTTTGATTTCTTGTATGAAACGGAAAACTGAGATCCCACCATAGGGGGTAAACTGACTTAGACTAAACCCCCTGAAAATGTTGTACTTACGGTTATGGTGAATTATTCTGAAAGGCCCCAGATTAAAAGCATCTAAAGGTAAGGGGCCATGCCAAAGAGCAAAGGAGAATCTCATGCCTAGTTCTATACTCCACTCTCAGTAGATTCCCCAACAGTGCTACCTTCTCTCCCAAAACAATGTGTTCAGTACACACAATGTGTTTCAGTTAGGTAAATTTACCTGACTTTTGTGTACAGAAATGTTATTGGAGTTTGTTTCATATATCTTATTGGCAAAAGTTATCTTATTATCCAGTCACTTCAGAGATTAACCTGATAATGTATAGCCTAAAGTCTCAATCATAAATCACATTACAAGATTATCTTGTATGACCCCAAAATAAACAAATACAGTTTTATCAGACAGGGCACTTCAAGGTCTTAGAGATCACTTTCCAGGAGTTAGGAACCCAAATAGATGAATAGATACATTTTTGCTATATATAAGTACACAATGTCCTAGATTTATCTACTTTCTTTTAGAACAAGTATTAGAAGATCATAATTTTTAATCTTGAAGTTTAGGTTGCTATTGTGTTAGTTACTGTTTATGGAAATGTTCAGCTGAGTTAGACCGATATACTTATATATTTTATACATGTATGTAGAATTAGATATATATTAAATTTAATATCTTATGAATATCATTTTGATATTTACAACTGGCATTCAGTACTCATTCTATACTACAATGCTATATTCTTTCCTTTTATAATGCTATATTCTTAAACACTGAGAATTCTGGTTCTCAAGAATAAAAACAGGGAATACTAATTTTTTTCTATATATTATTTATTTTGAACTACAAATTATCACACATAATAATTATAATAATAACACTGCCTCAAAATGATTACTGAAAACAGATTGTCTTCAAGATTCTCTCCCTAATCCAGGGGTGGCAAACAGGATTTTTACCCTCACTCAAAATGGCAAAATGCAATATGTGTTTAATATATTATTGTTAAAATTATATGCTTTTGTGTGAGTGTTTGTCTGTTTTGGCAGGTCACTGTGTGGTGTGGCTCTCTGACTCTCACAGTTTAAAATTTTGGCTCTTTTTGCCGAATTTGTTCACCACCCCTGCCCTAATCACTCCTCTGCTAAATTGTTTATAGGTACTGTATCTATAGTGATAGAGTAAATAACTTCTAAACAATACTGTTCTTTTTTTGGGGGGGTCACACCCGACAGCGCTGAGGCCACTCCTGGCTCTACACTCAGAAATCGCCCCCGGCAGGCTCAGGGAACCACATGGAATGCCGGGATTCGAACCATTGTCCTTCCGGTCCCATTACTGTTCTTTTTTTTTTTTATTTCATTTAAACTTTATTCTTGCCAAATAGGAAATTATAGGTTTGATATATATCAAATTCTCTAACAGATTCTTAAAATAGCATTCTTATTCAACTGCTGGTATGAAGTCTAGTATTGGTCTATAGGTATAGAAGTGTGTCAGAGTGTGAAGAAAGATTTGCGTGTGTGAGTTTTCTTTGTTTTCATGTTGCACCAGAAGGTTCTCTGGTATTAGTTCTGGCTCTGCACTCCTGGCTAGGTATGTGGAATCATATAGGGTTCCTAAGATTAAACGAATTGCTAAGCAATTTGCTCTAGTCTCAGGTGTAGAAAGATCGAAAACTACTATTATATAGACTTCTTTATAACTGTAGGTTTGAGATAGAAAAGATGTGGATTCACAGGTACAAAAAGGCCAAAAAAAATGCTACTTTAAAAAGACTCAGAGAGGGTCCTGGGAGATAGCATGGAGGTAAGGTGTTTGCCTTTCATGCAAAAGGTCATCGGTTCAAATCCCGGTGCCCCATATGGTCCCTCGTGCCTGCCAGGAGCAATTTCTGAGCATGGAACCAGGAGTAACTCCTGAGCACTGCCGGGTGTGACCCAAAAACCAAAAAAAAAAAAAAAATACATAAATAAATAAAATAAAAAAATAAAAAAAAATAAAAAGACTCAGAGAGTAATATTTCCTTGTCTCTGTTAGCAACAGTTTTTGTGCCCATTTTACCCGAGAATCAGTTGTATTTTTCTGTATATAAAATAGTTATCTTTAAGGAACCCCAGCTTGAGGACACTACCTGATTATTTACTGTTGCAAATCATTTCTCAGACTACATAAGACCACAATGTGGGTCTAAAATATGCCCTGAATCTCATCCTCCCCAAGTCTATCTCAAAAGACTTAACGGGGGATATCGATATTGTCTATGTATATTTAATTCCTTAGTAGTTATACCTCTTAGCGTGTCTATTTTCAAATGTAAAGGTAGCTTCCTCAATCTCCCCCTTTTAAATTTTATTTATTTATTTATTTTTGTTATGGTTCTGCTTAGTACAAAATTCTAGAAGAAACGTCTTGCTTGGGATAAAAGCTCAGGTCAAAGCCAGGGCAGAGATTATATAACCTGCCATTTTTACCCACCAATGCACTAATAATATAATATGGCATCGTTCCTTTTTACATAGGCACACTAAAATGAGGAAATCTTCTGTATAGAAACAAGCTCTTTTCATAAATTTTATAATATAGAGACAACTCTCACCCTGAAAAATTGTCCTGGGACTTGACTTAGACCTCATGTGATTGTACATCGACTGCCCAACCCTGAACCCCAAATTCCAACCTTAGAACTGACGGTTCCCTGCAACAGCACCAGAATCAAACTCCCTCAAACCTGGAGAGGCCCTAGTTAAGCTCTGCACCAACTTGCACCAGGCCAGGTTCATATGACATCCTAATGATGAGGAAAGAGCAACAACTTGATCTAAGGGCAGGTTGCCTTACCTCATCACTTAACTGTGAGATGAATTCAGACGACACTCCATCCTTTGATCTGTGCAAAAACCAAGATCACTAATTAAAAGAGCCTGACTGTAACAATTGTGACTGAGAACTTCTGGACTCATAAAGAAAGATTCTATCCTGACTTCATCCTAGGACCTGTGCAAAAACCAAGATCTCTAAATAGAGGCTGGAGAGTTAGCATAGAGGTAGGGCATTCGCCTTGCACGCAGAAGGACCGTGGTTCGAATTCCAGAATCCCATATTTCCGCCCTCCCCCCCCGTCCCCCGAGTCTGCCAGCAGAGATTTCTGAGCATAGAGGCAGGAGTAACCCCTGAGCGCTGCTAGATGTGACCCCAAAACCAAAAATAAATAAATAAATAAATAAATAAATAAATAAATAAATAAATAAATAAATAAGATTGACTTTGACAACCAAGACTGAGCAGAACATTTCCTGGCACCATAAAAAGACCTTGGGGTTCGACAATAAACATGGCCTGAGCCTGTAATTGATCTCATACCAGTATGCTTCAAGGGTAGAGAAACCCCGTATTTCTTAGGCGCAGGGAATTTCCTTTCTAATTTCCTCAGTGTTTACTGTACCTGTGCAAACGAACGAACAAACAGAAAACTTACCACACCTGTCCCCCCTTCCTTTTTGTTTTTTTTTCCTTTTTCTTTCTTTATTTAAATTTATATTTATAGCTTCTAGACAGGGGCTCCTCCTGTTTTCTTTTCTTTTTCTTTTTTCTTCCACAGAAACTTAGAACAAGAATCATCTTGTTTTGCTCCATAAATTGAGAAATAAAAAGTGGATGGTACCAGGGAAAGCAGTCTCATGAACATTGAGTGAAAATAAAAAATGATCAGACCTAAATACCCAACCCAAAAGTCATCAACAACAGAATCGAGAGAATCAAACTACAACAAGCTATAATAAACAAAAGGGACCTGTTACACTAGCAGTCCAGGGGGCTAAGGATAACATTTTGTATGGGTTGCATGCTGGAAACTATGGCAGAGGGAGGTCAACACTGGTCATGGAAATGGCCCTAATTCACTGTCACTATGTACTTTAAATATAACTGTGAAATACTTGTAATTCACATTGATCTCAATAAAAATTGTAAAAAAAAATCCTTATCTTTAATCTTTTTCTTGAATAGCTTATATAGGTTACTTCATTTTTTAAATTTTTTTGGTTATTGGGCCACACCTGGTGATGCTCAAGGGTTACTCCTGGCTATACACCCCTGCTTGGGGACAATATGGGATGCTGGGGGATGGAACCACGGTTTGTCCTAGGCTAGCACATGCAGGGCAGACACCTTATGTCCTGCACCACAGCTCTGGTCCCAGGTTAGCTCACTCTTTACTGGCATCACACAGGTTTTGAATAGTTAAAAACTTAATCTTAGGGCCGAAGTGGTGGCGTAAGTGGTGCTTTGCCTGCGCCAGCCTAGGATGGACCGTGGTTTGATCCCTCTGCATCCCATATGGTCCTCCAAGCCAGGACCGATTTCTGAGCACATACTAGGAGTAACCCCTGCACATCACAGGGTGTGCCCCCAAAACAACACACACACACACACACACACACACACATGAAAGAACAACAACAAAAACCTTAATCTTGGGGTGGGGGGACCTTAATCTTATTTGTGTTTTCTTAAAAGGCATTTGTTCTTTCTGTCTAGAGAACTAAATAATTATTTCTTCCCCTAAATCTAGTAATTGTATAGATTATATAATATCAGTGTTGATTTTTGATCTACCTTCTATGGTTTCAATAATTTTTATTTATTTATGCATTTAAAATATGATTTTAGGTTGTTACTCATGAGTGAAAACTGGTTGTATTAGGGATAGAATCAGAGTTGAATGCATAGTAAGAAAGTGCTTTATCCTTACACTATTTCTCTGACTCCTCATAAAAATTTATGAAATTCTTTATGAATTCAGGAGTTCTGCTGATCACCTTGTAAACCTAACTTTTTTTGTTTGTTTGTTTTTTGTTTTTTGTTTTTTTTGGGGGGCCACACCCAGTGACGCTCAGCGATTACTCCTGGCTATGCACTCAGAAGTCGCTCCTGGCAGGCACGGGGGACCATATGGGAACCGGGGGATCGAACCATGGTCCGTCCAAGGCTAGCGCGGTAAGGCAGGCACCTTACCTGCAGCGCCACCGCCCGGCCCCGTAAACCTAACTTTAGTATGTATGCTGTCAAAGTTGGACTCATTATATTTGAAATTGGCTTATGGAAAATTTGTACAAATAATAGTTTTTAAAATGTATTCTCTCTAGATCATTCTCTTGTGCTGTCTGTCTGTCTGTCTGTCTGTTTTTCTCTCTCTCTCTCTCTCCCTCTCTCTCTTTCTCTCTCTATCTCTCTTGGCCACACCAAATATGCTCAGAATTTACCCCTGATGCTGTGCTCATGGATCACATTCTGACTGGACCCTGAGAACCAGAAGTACCTGTGTTAGTTTCATCCAAGGCAAACACCTTACTCTGTAGTATATCTCAGATCTTACTTCTCACTTTTATATGACATTTATTTGCCTAAATTGTTATAGGAAGACAGGGTTTGGGGTGCTTTATAATGTTATAAGAATACTTTTGGATGTCTCAAATTAATGGTTTTCTTTATACTATTTTCTTTCTTTGTTCGTTTTCCCAATTCTGTAAACAGCCTCTTTATGACTTAGAGGGTTTCAACAACAGGTATTTATCTCTCTGGAGTGTGAGAATTCAAGATAAAATGACTGCTCTATATAATCCTGGCAAGTTTTCTTCTTGAAGGCAGATAGATGGTCTCTTTCTCATTTCTTCAAATAGATTTTCTACAGTTTGTGTGTCAGACTGTGAAGAAGGATCATGATCTCTCTTTTTATTAGTTCTAAGGTCACTCATTATATCACAAGGGTTGTAGGCTTGTAATCTAAGTTTTACTTACTCCCAAAAGGCCCAATATTTATATCTATCATTTTAGAGCTTAGAGCTTTAACACTTGAGTTTGGGAAGTAAATAAATATTCATTCTATCACCTGGGTTTTATATAGACTTATGTGACTATCAAGTCATTAAAATATTTATTTAAGGTGTTCTATGAATGAGTTCATTTCCTAAGTCTTTAGTCCTCACTAAAATCCCAAAGAGATCAATGGCTTCAAAGTGTTAAGTTATTTCCAAATACTGAGTACCTTGACAAAAGACATTCTGTCCCGTGTGGAGTATGCAAATAAATGAAGTCATGTTTTCCTTTTCATAAGCTCTCAGGACAAAAGTGTCCTTTATATGTTTTAAATTGAAATAATGTAATCTTTTCTACTGTGATTTTATTTGCTTTTGATGGGAGTTTGAATTTGTGAAACCATCTGAATGCATTTGCCCTGGAAATATAAGACTAGCTAGAGAGATTATGAGAATTGGTGAAGGAGGGGAGGGCCAGCAATAATAAAAATATGTACTTAGGCAAATGAAAATAGTTTAGAGAAGTTAACTGTACATTTTCTGCCTATACTTTTGCCTCTAAAGAATATTGCTACTTAGTGTTCAGAGTTATACTGGTAGGACACTTTCCTTGCAAGCAGCCAACTTTGATTTGCTCTTGGGACCCCTTTAGGGTTCTCTAGTCTTGCCAGAAGTGATCTAGGGAAAAGCCCTGAATGCAACTGGGGGTGGCTCAAAAACAAAACAATACAAAAGAAAATTGCAACATTATCTTGAAATACTTAATGTGGCAATAATGTGACAAGTTACTTTTTTAAAATAAATTTTGCCACCAAAGAGATAAAATGAAATTAGAGGTGTTTCAACATTAACTGTAAATGCAATAACAATAATGTGGTCCCCAAACAAGTTTGGAATAAGGGCAAAATATTTCCTAATATGTCTAAGAGATTTGATTCAGGTCTGCATAGTTATATAGATAGCTTAGTTAGCTATGAGGGCAGATTCAGTTTACATTCCAGCTAGCTCATTGTTTTTTTTATTTATAGGGTTAAAAAACAAGGGACTGTGAAATAACCATTTGATTTAACATTACAAATGCAAATGCAGGAATTTAAGCTTTAGGTAAGTTTTTTTTTTTTTTTTTTTTTTTTTTTTTTTTTTTTTTTTTTTTTTTTTTTTTTTTTTTTGGTTTTTGGGTCACACCCAGTGACGCTCAGGGGTTACTCCTGGCTATTTGCTCAGAAGTCGCTCCTGGCAGGCACGGGGGACCATATGGGGAACCGGGGAATCGAACCGTGGTCCGCAGGCAAGGCAGGCACCTTATCTGCAGCGCCACCGCCCGGCCCCTAGGTAAGTTTTAAAGACCTTGTGTTTGCATGCACAATCCTTCTCATGATTCAGAATTAGGATTTGTTGAATTAAAAGCATGACAGAATTTTTTTTTTTTATATAATTTCTCTTGAGACAAATGTGAATTACAAGACTTTCACAGTTTTATTTCAGGTACGTAGTGACAGCGAATTAGGGCCATTTCCACCATCAGTGTTGACCTCCTTCCACAATAGTTCCCAACAGGCCTCCCATACCTCCTCCCTAAGCCCACTGTATTGTTACTGTAACAGGTCCCTTTTGTGTACATCTTGTTATAGTTTGAGTCTCTTGATTCTGTTGTCATTGACTTTGGTTTGGGTATTTAATGTTAAATATTTTTCTTTTCCACTCAATGCTCCTGAGACCACTTAGCCCCTAGGTCCCATTCACTTTTATTTCTCAGTTTGTAGGAAGATATAGAATATGAAGCTGAACAAGATGATTCATGTTCTATTGTTCTGTAAAATAAACAAACAAAAAACAAACAAAAAAGCAAACCCAATGGTGGGAGCCCCTATCTAGAAGCTATAAATATAAATAAAATTAAAAGAAGAAAATAGAAAGGCAGGTCCCCAGTTTGTGATGCCAGGCTGAGAAAATCTATGCCTGCCCAGTGGTTCCCAAATGTGAGAAACTGTGAGTGTTGCCTGTGTGTTTTTCTACTGTTCTGTCCCCTGAACCTCTCGGGAGTGGACCGAAAAGGGCCCAGAAAAATCTCTCTCCCAGAGGCTCAGAACACGCAGCTGCTGTGCTCCGCTTTGCGACTATGCGCTCTTTCTAATGAAAGAATGCCACTGCAACAAGAAGAAAAAAACCACATTAGGAACTGTGCTGGATCTCTGCAGCCCAGCATTTCTCTTTGGACTGTCTTCTCTGCTGCGTGCTCAGGCCTAAGATTTGATCCTGTGTGAGGCTTCATCCACGAAGTGCTCCCCTTCCTTGAAGGTGAGTTGACCCACCCAGAAAGGGTGGAGCTAGAGGAGCATGGTCATGCACATCATTTAGCCAATGAGTACCACCACAACATGCAGAAAAACCCATAATAAAAGTGTGAAAATGGGGAAATAATGCAGGTCATCATCAGGCATAGAGAATGAAGATGGCAACTCTGATGACAGGAAAACGACCAACCAACTAGTCAGTTTCTCAGATATGGAGTTTAGAGAAGAAATATGGAAGATGCTCAAAGAACTCAAAGAAACCATGGATCGAGTTGAACAGAACACTAATAAGAACCAAGAAAATATAAAGACAGAAATCAGAAAGCTCCATTAAAAATAATAGATCAAATAACAGGTCAGAAACACTCAGAAAACAAATTGAATGACAAAATGGATAAGTTCTCCAACAGGGTAACAGAAGTTGAGGAAAAAATTAGTGCTGTGGAAGATGAGATAAATAACAACTCCATACAGTAGGAGAGATTGGGAAAAAACTTAAAGCAAATGAACAGACAACAGAAAAATTAGTCAAAGAATGTGGACAGATGAAAATAGATGTCTATGATAAGATCAACAGAAACAACTTAAGAATCATTGGAGTCCCAGAGACCCAGGAAGAAAAATCTTCAGGAAGAATCAATTCTCAAGAACATCATTAAAGAGAAACTTCCAGAGCTAAAGAATATATGCAATCAAATCTTGCATGCCCAAAGACTACCCAAAAAGAGTACCTGAAAGAGAACCCAGAAAAAAATACCCCAAGACACATCCTAGTCACAATGACGAATCCCACAGATAGAAACAGAATTCTGAAAGCAGCAAGATAAAAATGGGAAATTACATTCAAGGGAATATCCTTGAGATTTACAGCAGACCTGTCACCAGAAATACTCAAGGTCAGAAAGCAGTGGTGGGGCATAGTGACAAAACTCAATGAAATAAATGCTTTTCCTAGAATACTGCACCCAGCAAAACTCACTTTCAGGTTTGAAGGAAGAATACATGGTTTCACAGAAAAACAACAGCTCAGAAACTTTAAACACTCAAAACAAGTCTTAAGAGAAAAACTGAAAGACCCACTGCAAGACAAAACTGACCAAAAGACACCAAATTTCGATATAAAGATGGCATTAAATCACAGGACAATTCTTTCTCTCAATGTCAATAGACAAAACCCACCATTTAAGAGAAACAGAGTGGCTAAATGGATCAAAAAAAACTCAATCCAATCTTCTTCTACCTAAAAGAAATGCACCTGAATAGTCAGAACAAATATAGACTCAAAATAAAAGGCTGGAGGAAAATTATCCAAGCAAACAACACCCATAAAAAAGCTGGAGTGGCCATACCAATATCAGATGATGCAAACTTTATACTCAGGAAAGTTGTAAGTGACAAAGACGGACATTTTGTATATGTAATATACAAATTGTATATATATACAATTGTGTATAATAAAGGGATATGTACAGCAGGAAGAAATAACTTTCTTAACATATATGCACCAAATGAGGGACCAACAAAATATTTAATACAATTGTTGACAAATCTGAAAAATAATATCAATAATAACACAATAATTGTGGGAGATATCAACACGGTTCTGTCAACACTGGATAGGTCAACCAGACTGAAACCCAAAAAGAATATACTAGAGCTGAGAAGAGAAATGGAAGAAAGAGGCCTAGTGGATATATAGAGGACACTCCACCCCAGAAACCTAGATACACATTCTTCTCCAATGTACATGGGACATTCTCCAGGATAGACTACATGCTGGTATATAAAACATACCTCCATAATATCAAGAGATAGAAATTTTGCAGGCTACCTTCGCTGACCACAAGACTCTGAAATTAGATATGAATTCCAAAGGGACACAGAGTAAAAATTTTAACACCTGGAAGTTAAACAGCCTCATAGTGAATAACCAGTGGGTCCAAGATAATATCAAAGAGGAAATAAAAACTTACCTGAAAACAAATAAAAACAAAGACACAAACTATCAGAACTTATGGGACACATCAAAGCAGTACTGAGAAGAAAATTTATAGCTTTGCAAGCACACATTAGGAAGGAAGAAGGGGCATACCTGAATAGCTTATTGACACAGCTTATAGAATTAGAAAGTACTCAACAAAAGGACCCAAACATAGGTAGAGAGAAGGAAATAACAAAGCTGAGAGCAGAAATCAACGAAGTGGAAACCCAGAAAACAATCGGAAAGATTAACAAAAGCAGAAGTCGATTCTTTGAAAAAATAAACAAAATTGATAGACCACTGTCAAAACTAACAAAGAAAGAGAGAGAAACGTGAAAATTCTTAATAGAAATGAAAAAGGAAGATCACTACCAATATTTCAGAGATTCAAAGGGTAATCAGAAACTGCTTTGAGAAACTCTATGCCACTAAAAATGAGAACCTGGAAGAAATAGATTAATTCGTGGACTCTTATAACCTTCCATGGTTGAATGAAGAGGATATAGCATATATAGCACCCCCATAACTATTGAGAAATTAAGACAGTAATCAAATGTCTATCCCAAAACAAAAGCTCAGGCCCAGATGGATTCACTAATGAATTCTTTCAAACCTTTCAAGAGAAACTACTACCAATCCTGGCAAGACTCATGAAATCGAAAAAAAAAAAACAGGAACACTTCCAAATAGCTTTTATGAAGTCAACATCACCTTGATACCTAAACCAGACAGAGATGCTACCAAAAAAGAAAATTACAGATCAATATCCCTGATAAACACAGATACAAAGATCCTCAACAAAATCCTGGCAAATAGGATTCAATGCCTAATCAAGACGATCATTCATTATGATCAAGTAGGTTTCATCTGAGGAGTGCAAGGATGGTTTAACATCCGTAAATCTATCAACATAATGCACAACATCAAAAACAAGAAAAATAAAATTTACATGATCATATCAATATATGCAGAGAAAGCATTTGATAAGGTCCAACTCCCATTCTTGACCAAAACTCTCAAAAAGATGGGAAGGAAAGGAATATAGTTAAGGCCATCTGCCACAAGTCAGTGGCAAATATTATCCTCAATGGAGAAAAACTAAAAGCCTTCCCTCTAAATTCTGGCACAAGACAAGGCTGTCCTCTCTCACCACTCCTATTCAACATAGCACTGGAAGTACCTGCTATAGCGATCAGGCAAGAAAAAGATATCAAGGGAATCCAGAAAGGAAAAGAAGAAATCAAGCTCTCACTATTTGCAGATGACATAATACTCTACTTAGACAACCCTAAAAACTCTACCAAAAAGTTTCTAGCAACAATAGACTCACTGTTTGCAGATGACATAATATTCTACTTAGACAACCCTAAAGATTCTACCAAAAAGTTTCTAGCAACAATAGACTCATATAGCAATGTGGCAGGATAAAAAATTAACACAAAAATCAATGGCCTTTCTTTCTTTCTTTCTTTCTTTCTTTCTTTCTTTCTTTCTTTCTTTCTTTCTTTCTTTCTTTCTTTCTTTCTTTCTTTCTTTCTTTCTTTCTTTCTT
>PVKC010031309.1:0-14572 GCA_004027635.1 Crocidura indochinensis
ATGGGGAACCGGGGGATCGAACCGCGGTCCGTCCTAGGTTAGCGCAGGCACGTTACCTCCATCGCCACTGCCCGGCCCCCACGGACAAGCTTTTAAGGGCAAACTTTAGGTGGCAAACAGATTGTGGGTAATACAGTTTAGACATTACAGCAACAAGATGGTATGCAGAGACAACAGTCACAGGTACATGGCATCATTAATTTGGATGGTATGCAAAGATAGTAGTCACAATGTCCATGGCATCACTAAATCAGGAAGCATGTAAAGATAGCATAGCAATGCCCATGATATCATTAAATCAGGAAACATGTAAAGATAGTTGTTGCAATACTTGTGACACTGTTAGCCTAGACAGGTTGTTTGACCTGGAGACTTTTTCCTGCACTCAAAACAGCAGGGACACAAGTCTCTAAACAGAGACTTTCTTTTATATTCAAGGCCAGCTTACAGAATATCCTTATTTCCTGGCCTCTCTTCCCATAGGAAGTAAATTTATTAAGGGTAGTAAAACTGAATTTCAATACTTTTTCCTTGGTAGCTAATTTTTTGTTTTTACTTTGAAATATCTTCAAAATTGTTTTACATCTATAAAACTTATTAAAAAATTTAAGTTACATTTCTAGTTAGGTTTTTTACCCTAATATCCTCCACTCCTATTGCCATTCTTGTTGTCTGGGTAATTTTTTACTATCCTATTATCACTCTCAAAATTTTTGGGAAGTTCCCCATAAAGCATCCCCATGCTTTAGGCAGTGGTTCATGGGGGAGAACTATATGGGGGCAATATGTAGGGAGAGAAAGTCTTATTGAATTGAATTTAATAGAAGCATATTAAAAACTAGTGAATGTATGAATATTATTAGTATACTAATATACTACTAATATGCTGTGACCTTAATATGGCATGTGAGGATGAGCAAATGGGCCCTGATTCCCAAGCAAACTTCTACCTCTCCAACAATTCCCTCTAGAATTCTGTGTCATTCTTAGTGACCTTCAGACCCCAAACTCCAGAAAATTTCTCCTTAGGGCCCTGCTTCCATTTTACACCTGGCTGCCAATGACACTCTTTTGTTTTTTTTTCTACAAACTTATTCTTTCTCTGAATGACTACACTTTCCTTGCATCCTCTCTCCTCTTTAAATCTCTGCCCCAAACATATCAAACTCTTTGGATAATTATTTACATGTCTACTTGTCCTTTCTAGCCTACAAGCTCCTTAAAAGGCAAAATATACGTAAAATACCTTAATTTATGTTCATTTTTGCATGGTGACTGCTGGTTCACTCAGTAATGTTAGTTTTTTTTTTTGCCTCTTAGTAAACCCATCATATGCTTAAAACATAAGCATTTTATGTTTTATGATTTTATGAAAATCATTTAATTCACCTAACATATCTAACACTTAGCTTAGTTATGCCTACTTAAAGCATGCTTAGAACATTTAGATTAGTCTATGGCTGGGGAAAATTATATAGTACAATCCTATTTTATAATAATGTTCTGAATATATAATTTATTGAATAAAAAGTTCAGGGTACAAGACAGAATGATTGTCTGAGTTTTTTCCATTAACATACACAGTCAAAAGAACACAGTCTGATTAATATTTGAAGCATCAAACTAAAATTATAAGTTATATGAAAAAGATGCTTCAGCAATAGAGTTACTAATTTCCCTTCTGTTAAGGTTCAAGAATAATTGGTAGAAGACACAACATAGTGTGGCTACTAAACCTAAATATCTGTGGCTAACAGGGAGGTATAGTTCTTGTAGATATCTAGTTTGATAACTTGATAAAGAAGGACAAAATAAAAACGGAACTCATTTATAATACATTTCACCATCATAAGGTATAAATATTCTATAAATTCATAACTTGGGGAACAACTATACTTTGGTGCTGACCATATATCAGGCACTTCAGAAACAGTTTATAAATTGTTAATGAGTAAGTGGGGGATGAATTTTGAGATATATTTTAACTTTCTTCAAATATCTAAATATCCTCCTTCTGGTGGCGGCTCAAAAGTTTCCTTACATAATCTAACACCACCCCTCTCGCTGGCCTGAAACTTCTATATGCTGCTTTGCTTTTTCTAGTACATGCTATACATGTTTGTTATGGACTATTGCTTTGTACAAAGTCAGTTTTTAGAGTTTAGCTAGGATACTAGCAGAATGTGGATATTAAAAGATGCCTATCTTTTGCTCCCAAGGAAAACCAAATTTCTCAACAGAAAAATAATATCAGAATACAACCATCTTTGTCATGAATAGCACTATCACTTATAGATGAAAATATAAATGACCTTATTTGTTGTCTAGATGGGGACACCGTAAGATTCATCCAAAACCAATACTATGTGTTTATTTTTGTCATTTATAAGTTGATATGTACTGAATTATGTCTTTCTGAAATTCAAGTTTTAGAGTTCTGAGCATCAGTACTTTCTATGTGACACTGTTTGGATTCATTGAAAAAGGTAATTAATATGAAGGTCATTGGCTTGCACAGGGTCATCATGTTTTTTATCCTTGGCACGCCAATTGGTCCCGAGAATTGCCCTGAGAGATTACTGAGTACAGACCTAAGAGTAACACCTGAGCACAAGCATGTATAATCGCCCCAAAATAAAACAGAAGGGAAATTAATTTAAGGTTATATCAAGAGAGAGTAGACCCTAATATGATTGGAATCTATGAGACGAGATTCCACTATGAAAAAAAGGACACAGACAAGCATGGGGAAGTCCCTATAAAAATACACATAGAGGGACCAGAACAAGAGCACATTGGGTAGGCCTTTGCCTTGCATGTGACTGATCTGGATTTGCTCCTTGGCAACCCATATGATTCTCAAACACCACCAGGAGTAATACCTGAGTTCAGAGCCAGGAGTAACCTCTAAACACTACCTGGCATGCCCATATATATATTATATACACAGTAGAAAACATATATATGTATATATAATAGAAAACAGCCACTTATATACAAAGGAAAGCCCTTAGAAGACAGCAACCTTGAAACACCTTCAACTTAGATTTCTAACTTCCATAATTATGAGAAAACGAGTTCCTGTTTAAGTCACCTGGCCTGTGACACTGTGCAATGGGCATCTCTCAAAAACTAATACAGGTGAATAAACCTAATTCCCTTAGTAAAAGCTATAAATTTCATGTAGAGAAAGGAATATTTACCCAGACATTTAAAACAAAATTTGCTGAGAATTAGCTCTGGCCACACACATAAACAGGTTGATTTTTACCAAAAAAATACTTTGCAGGTCACAACATGTATGTTTAAAGCTTGACTCTTTTCTTTAAAACCCGTGTTCACTTTATGTTGTGCGATGGAAAGGGTAGGGCCTGTGATGGAGCAGGAGAAAACTACAAAGCAAACTGGGCAGAGAAGCTGGTCTAGCTACTGCTCCACTGCGGTCTGCTGACTGGCTTGGACAATGGTCTTTTAATTCCATAATCAGGGTGATTTGGTTGTCCTTCATAGGACCCAAATGTTGTTCACTCTGAACTGGTTTTACCACTAATTTTCTCTCTTTCATTTCATTATGCCTCCAACCTGTACCTCTAAGTCAGTGTAAGAATGTACATATGCAAGTGCATGCTTGTGTATGATTGTGTACATGTGCTTAAGTAACTTCTGTTTAACTAAGTGGTTACAGTGCTAATAGATAATAATTACAAAACACGGGAAATGTTTTGTACCTGCCTAAAAAGAACATTTCTTGGATAAAATATAAAGCATACAAATGAGATCATGCTTAAAACTCCCTTTAAGTTTGGAGAGATATCTTAATGAGTTAAAGCATATGTGATTCCCAGCACTACATGGTTCCCTGAGCACCATAATGTGATCCACAAACAAAAGAACAAATAAAAGCCCATAGTCACAAATATTGCTTCTACAAAGAATTCGAGAAAATTCATTTTGCTCTTTTGATCAGCTGATAAGCAAAGATTACAAATTACTAGAACAATGTTAGGAAACCAGAAGATATTCTTTTTTTTTATGTTGGAAGGTAAGGAATGTACTGATTTTCTGAGACAGATTTGTAGACCTCTCATACTGATAGAGACCAGAGCTGACAGATACCAGGCAACTCAGGGTGTTCTTGTGTGGAAGGCTTTTCTTGTGAAAGGGGCCTAGGCTGAACAGATGAGGTTGTTCATATTCTCTGTTATTCTCTGTTGAATGTCTACTCACCCTGCTAGGGCCATTTGAGTGGTGAAATAGCAAACCGTCTAATAGTTCCATTATAAACATGTTTAGACCCTTCCGAATAAAGGCTGAATACTAAACAGGGGATTAAATATCTGATTCTCTCGGTAGCCCTGAGCTAGAAAGGAAACAAGGGTTTATTACTGAACACACACACACACACACACACACACACACACACACACACACACACAAACACCCTCTAACTTATTTATAAACACATAGACACAAAGGTACTATTAGTTCACATATGGAAAACCTTGAACCCACTTCTCTTTCTCAGAACTGAAAAATGAGCCTGCCTTTTAAAATTAAAAAAAAATTTTTGGGTTTTGGGCCACTGTGATGCCCAGGGGTTACTCCTGGCTATGTGCTCAGAAATTGTTCCTGGTTTGAGGGATCATCTGGGTCACCAGGGATCAAACTGAGGTCTGTTCTGGGTTAACCGCATGCAAAGCAAATGCCCTACCACTGTGCAATTGCTCCGGCCCCAAGCCTGCTATTTTTAATGTTAACACTATTTCCTTTCAACTTGACTTTCTTGATCAAAAAGTCAAATTATTACCAAATGATGATAGTTGACAAGTAAACTGGCAGAGAGAAGTAGCTATCATAATAAATTTTTAAAAACTATGCACTACTTTAAAAACTCATTAAGAGGGGCCAGAGCCATGGCACAAGTGGTTGGGTGTTTGCCTTTCTATGCGGTAACCTAGGATGAACCTCGGTTCGATCCCTGGCATCGCACATGGTCCCCAAGCCAGGAGCGATTTCTGAGCACATAGCCAGGAGTAACCCCTAAGCATCAACGGGTGTGCCCCCAATATATATATATATACATATATATATATACAAAACAAAAATCATTAGGAGATGTAGCAATGAACAGGTGGACTGAAGGTTACATCGGGACAGTGGTAGAGTATCTTGTGATTTTGGTGGTGGTGTGTAGTAACTTTGTATGTCAGTATCATATATGTTGATATTAACACAACAATTCTACTTAACCTACAAGGAAAATAAACTATGAGGTCACAGAGATAATACAATGGATAAGGTGTTTTCCCTGTACATACTAAGTGGGTTCAATTCCCAAATGGCCCTGTGGCCACCACCAGTAGTGAGTCCTGAGTACAGAGCCAACAGTAATCCCTGAGCACAACTGGGTTTGACCCCAAAATAAACAAATAAAAATGAACTATAAATGTATTGCTATGGAGACAGAGAGTTATTACAGTGGATAAGCACTTGCCATGAATGTGGTCACCCTAGTTTGACCACCTTATTTGTTCCCTTAAGCCACCACCAGGAATTATCCCAGAGCAAAAATCCAGCAATAATCCTGAAACATTATTTAGTGTGACTCTCCAATCACAATAACATATAGAATTTGAGATATGACACAGCTCATAGAACTAGAAAGTGCTCAACAAAAGGAACCAAAAATAGGGAGGCAGAAGGAAATAACAAAGCTGAGAGCAGAAAACAATGAAGTGGAAACCCAAAAAAATAATATGAAAGATCAACAAAAGCAGAAGTTGGTTCTTTGAAAAAATAAACAAGATTGATAGACCACTGGCAAAACTAACAAAGAAAGAGAGAGAGAAACTTGATAACTCGTATGGGAATGAAAAAGGAGAGATCACTACTGATATGGCAGAGATTCAAAGCGTAAGCAGAAACTACTTTGAGAAGTTCTACGCCACTAAAAATGAGAACCTGAAAGAAATAGATAAATTCTTGGACTCTATAAACTTCCACAGTTGAAGGAAGAAAATGTAGCATATCAAAACACCCACATTTAATTGATGAAATTAAAACGGTAATCAAATGTCTGCCCAAAAACAAAAGGTCAGACCCAGATGGATTCACTAATGAATTCTTTCAAACTTTCAAGGAGAAACTACTACCAATCCTGGCAAGACTCTTTCATGAAATTGAAAAAACAGAAACACTTCCAAATACCTTTTGTGAAGCCAAAATCACCTTGATACCTAAACCAGACAGAGATGCAACAAAAAAAGAAAATTACAGACCAATATTGCTGATGAATGCAGGTGCAAAGATCCTCAACAAAATTCTGGCAAATAGAATGCAATGCCTCATTAAGAAGATCATCCACTAGGATCAAGTAGGTTTCATCCCAGGAATGCAAGGATGGTTTAACATCCGTAAATCTATCAACATAATACATAACACCAAAAACAAGAAAAATAAAAATCACCTGATCATATCAATATATGCAGAGAAAACATTTGATAAGTTTCAACACCCATTCTTGATCAAAACTCTCAGAAAGATGAGAATGGAAGGAACCTTTCTCAATATAGTTAAGGCCATCTACCACAAGCCAGTGGCAAATATTATCCTCAATGGAGAAAAACTAAAAGCCTTCCCTCTAAATTCTGGCACAAGACAAGGCTGTCCTCTCTCAACACTCCTATTCAACATAGCACTGAAAATACTCGCTATAGCGATTAGGTAAGAAAAAGATATCAAGGGAATCCAGATAGGAAAGGAAGAAGTCAAGCTCTCGCTTTTTGCAGATGACATGATACTCTACTTAGAAAACCCTAAAGACTCTACCAAAAAGCTTCTATAAATAATAGATTCATATAGCAAGGTGGCAGGCTACAAAATTAACACACAAAAATCAATGGCCTTTCTATACACCAATAAGGAAGAAATGGACATTAAGAAAACAACCCCATTCACAATAGTGCCACACAAATTCAAATATCTTGGAAACAACTTGACTAAAAATGTGAAGGACCAATACAAAGAAAACTATAGAAGTCTGCTCCAGGAAATAAGAGAGGATATGCAAAAATGGAAACATATACCCTGCTCATGGATTGGCAGGATTAACATCATCAAAATGGCAATACTACCCAAGGCTTTATACAGATTTAATGCGATTCCTCTAAAGATCCCCACGACATTCTTCAAAGAAGTGGATCAGGCACTTTTGAAATTTATCTGGAACAATTAACACCCTAGAATAGCGAAAGCAATCATTGGGTAAAAGAACATGGGAGGAATTACTTTCCCCAATTTTAAACTTTACTACAAAGCAATAGTTATCAAAACAGCATGGTATTGGAATATGGACAGGCCCTCAGATCAGTGGAATAGGCTTGAATACTCAGAAAACGTTCCCCAGACATGCAGTCACCTAATTTTTGATAAAGGAGCAAGAAATCCTAAATGGAGCAAAGAAAGCCTCTTCAACAAGTGGTGTTGGCACAGCTGGCTAGCCACTTGCAAAAAATTGAACTTAGACCCCCTGCTAACATCAAGTACGAAGATAAAATCCAAATGGATGAAATACCTTGATATCAGACCTGAAACCATAAAATACATAGAACAACACGTAGGCAAAACACTCTAGGACATGAGACTACAGGCATATTCAAGGAGGAAAATGCACTCTCCAAGCAGGTGAAAGTAGATGTTAACAGATGGGAATATATTAAGCTGAGAAACTTCTGCACCTCAAAGGAAATAGCGCCCAGACTACAAGAGCCACCCACTGAGTGGGAGAAACTATTCACCCAATACCCATCAGATAAGGGGCTAATTTCCAAAATATACAAGGCACTGACAGAACTTTACATGAAAATATCATCTAATTCCATCAAAAAATGGGGAGAAGAAATGGACAGAAACTTTGACAAAGAAGAAATACAAATGGCTAAAAGACACATGAAAAAAAAATGCTCCACATCACTAATCATCAGGGAGATGTAAATCAAAACAACTATGAGGTACCACCTCACACCACAGAGAATGGCACACATCACAAAGAATGAGAACAAACAGTGTTGGTGGGGATGTGGAGAGAAAGGAACTCTTATCCACTGCTGGTGGAATGCTGTGTATTTCAACCTTTATGGAATGCGATATGGAGATTCCTCCAGAAACTGGAAATCGAGCTCCTATATGATCCAGCTATACCACTCCTAGGAATATACCCTAGGAACACAAAAATACAATACAAAAAAACCCTTCCTTACACCTATATTCATTGCAGCACTATTTACCATAGCAAGACTCTGGAAACAACCAAGATGCCCTTCAACAGACGAATGGCTAAAGAAACTGTGGTACATATACACAATGGAATATTATGCAGCTGTCCGGAGAGATGAAGTCATGAATTCTTCCTACACATAGATGTACATGGAAATGTACATGTATCGTGCTGAGTGAAATAAGTCAGAGAGAGAGAATAATGCAGAATGGTATCACTCATCTATGAGTTTTAAGATAAATGAAAGACATACTTGCAATAATAATAATTTTCAGACACAAAAGAGTAAAGAGCTGGAAGTTCCAGCTCACCTCATGAAGCTCACCACAAAGAGTGATGAGTTTAGCTAGATAAATAACTACATTTTGAACTGTTCGAAAAATGAGAACCTATGAGTGAAATGTAGTGCTTGTCTAGAGTACAGGCGGGGGGTGGGTGGGGAGGAGGGAGATTCGGGACAATGGGATGGGAACTTTGCACTGGTGATGGGTGGTGTTCTTTACATGACTGAAACCCAAACACAATCATCTATGTAATCAAGGTGTTTAAATAAAATATAAAAAAAATAATTTGAGATCTGAAAGCTTTAATGTCAGTGAACAGTGCTGGAACAAGAATCAGTGTGAACTCCCAGCAGGACCACATAGGTACATTTCCAGTTTCACAGAAACACCCCCAGAAAAGCAATCAGGCCACCTGTTTAGTTAACTTGTGTCTAGGAAAATTTTTATCTCTACAGACAAGGTACAAGGTCTGAAGTTCATATTGCCAATATTATTTATTAACTATGTAAGCCGCCCCAGGAAGATAGACAAGGCAGCCACCCATGCCAATTGGCTACTGTAATAATCCATGAATGGGGTGCAGTGTGTTGCCACAGTGAACACAGGGCAGCAATGCTTTATGACAGAACACCTCACTGACAAACTGGAGCTACTAGTCCTGGAGGAACTTGGCAAGCTAATGAAAGTAACTCAGGGACCTTGAATTCTCAGGCATAATGAGGAATTTGGACCAGATCCATGTTTCTTGAACTATGAACCATGTATATGGAGTATATATGTAAGATTAGAAGAGCTTTAATCAGAGCTTTGGTTATTACAGCACGTAGGGCACTTGTCCTGCTGACAGCTGACCTCAGTTCTATCCCCAGCACCTTATATCTGAGAGTCAATAAGAGTGAACCCTAGGTGCGGAGTCAGGCGTAAACCCAGAACACTGCCAGGTGTAACCCACAAAAAAGAAATCAAAGAAAGAAAGAAACAAACAAACCAAAAACCTAAAAAGATTAATTACCTTGACTTTTAAATCTTAGATTTAAAAAAAATTTTTTAAAAGTTTTGTTAATAGGGGGTAGGGTAAATTGTAGTTAGTGTTGGTGTATTTGTCATTATTTTGTATTTGGTTATTCCAGGAAGTAAACCCAGGTTCTCATTGCCTAAAACGCACCGGTTTTTTTCCCTACTATTAAAATACATGCCTGATTTAGTGTTTTTGGGGTGATGATTGGGCCACATCTTCACACTTGGTTATGCTCAGGGGTTATTCCTGGTTCTGCACTGAGGAATTACTCCAGACAACACTCAGGGAACCATATGGGATGCTGGGGATAAAATTCATGTTGATTACATGAACCTTACCAGATACACTATTGCTTTGGCATTAGATTATTATCTTCTATTAATCAATTTGATATAAATTTGAATGCCAAACCAGTAGGGAAAGATTTCCATTTTCTTTTAAACTTTATTCCCACGGGAAAAGAATTTAAAATATCTTTGTACATTTTCCTCTATGTGGAATACCATATGGGAGGGAAGCCAGGTCTGCCACATTCAGGGTAATTTCCTTACCCACTGCTATCTCTCTAGCTCTATAATTTAGCATACTAATCCATCAAAATGGGTATAGCATAAATAATGGTTCCCAAGTGATCATGAAGCCCCAACTCTTTTAATACTGAGCTTGTAGGTCTAAATTTCATTTCAGAGAAAGAAAGGAGACAATGAAATGCAGAAAAAAAAGAGGGAAAAAAGAGGGATACTGGAGACACCAGGTTTCTGCTCCGGTCATTCTGCCATGCCTTTTTGAGAGTGGGCAAAGCTAAAAAGACAGCTTAAAACACTGTGGCCATATGAGAGATTGCATTTCTGCAAAACTATGTTTGAACTTTCTAATGTAAGAAAAAATGATATACCAACAGACTTTATATATCATTATAAAAATTTAATTGAAAGAAAATTGTAAAAGATTTGAGTACACTTGGTATAGAGGAAATTGAACATAAAAAGATGGTAGAAAAGTCATAAGAGCACTTATACTTTTATTTAGCTTCTCTGCCTTGTATTGGTTTCCTTAGAAGTAGAGCTGGGCACAGGGATTCTTTTGGAAGAGATAAGTTTAGGGAATGCTTTCAGGAGAAAGGAGGTTAATCAGAGCAAAATGCAACAGGGCAGAAAGGTGATGCAGTTTAGCTAGAGCTGGGTCCCATTAGACACTCTAAATTTGTCTTACCTAGAACAGAGGTCAGTCTATTGTTTGTTTTTAATTCTTTGGTAAGAAACAAGAATTCTTGGTTTACTCCCAGCTCTGTGATCAAGGGTGATGGGATCTGAGACCAAACTAGTAATGGCTGCATATAAGGCAAATGTCTTAACTGCTGTGATCTCTTTAACTCCCTGAGGTCAGTCTTCGTTATTTGTGCAGTAAACAGTTAATGGTAGATGTCCTTCATCCTAGAAGAGGGGCCTACTATCAGAAGAGAACTCTGTTTAACTGTGAGTGCTGTGTTTATAGAACCATTGTGACCTTCACTCCCAGCAGTGTGTCCTTGACACTGCATCTAGGTTTAGGTGGGTCATCAGTCTAGAGTGCATCTCTCTCTCTCTCTCTCTCTCTCTCTCTCTCTCTCTCTCTCTCTCTCTCTTTCTCTCTCTCAAAATTTATTACAGAATTTGACTAACACATTTTCAGTAGCCTTAAATAACTTATGTAATGCTTGAGGTTTCTTCCTCTATTAAAATACTAGGAGTTGATTAAAAACCTTTGTCAGAGAAGTTTTGACATTTCCCAGGGGTAATTTTAACAGTGCTCAAATATTTTCTTCTCAATTACAGTAATTCTTTTGTTTGTTTGCTTGTTTGTTTTTTGTTTGTTTTGTTTTGTTTTTTGGGCCACACGCGGCAGTGCTCTGGGTTACTCCTGGCTGTTTGCTCAGAAATAGCTCCTGGCAGGCACGGGAGACCACGTGGGACACCAGGATTTGAACCAACCGCCTTTGGTCCTGGACCGGCTGCTTGCAAGGTAAAAATCGCTGTGCTATCTCTCCAGGCCCAGTTACAGTAATTCTTAAGGTTTAAACTAAAGAAATTTTCTTGTAAAAATTTTTCTTGACATATTGCTATTTTTCCTTTTATCAAAAAGATTTTTTGAAGGTCACTTGACATGTCCATATTTAATCCAGTTCTATATTGAAAGGGGGGGTTATCTTTTGAAAGGGCAAGATTGATTTAGTGTCAGTCATTTTCACAAATCTATCCAAAAATAACAATTGTAAAAACAAGTATTGCAAAAGGAAACCTTCATCTTTCAGATAGTCTTTAATTCTTTACCATAAATCAAATCAGAGATTTAAGGGTAGTTAATTTCTGTAGCTCTTGGTATAAAGGAAGAATAGTCTACATCTTATGGTAAAGCTAATTTAATTTGCCTCATAAATTACTTCACTTAAAGAAAGGGTCTCAAACGTGCGGCCCACGGCCTGCAAACAGTCTTCCGTACAACATTTTGTGGCCCTGCCCTAGAGGAATCTTTTTTGTTTTGTTTTGTTTTGTTTTAGTTGTTTGGACACACCCCCCAATGTTTAATGCTGACTACTGGCTGTGCACTCAAGGATCACCCTGACTTTGCCTTCTGCGGCCACAGGTAAATTGAGTTTGAGACCTTTGATTAAAGTGTTTTTTTTTTTTTTTTCTGAAGGTCTGATCTTTGTTCCAATATCATGCTATTCTAGTGACTATATAGCTTAGTAAGGCAATTTACAGTTGAGGAAGGTGATGCCTCCCCTTCCTCTTTACCCATGGTTTGCTCTAGCTATTCGTGGGCATTTTTTGTGCCAAATGAATTTCAGGAGTGATTGATCCACTTCTTAGAAGAATGTCATGGGTATCCTTAGAGGAACTGCTTTAAATCTGTACAATGCTTTTGGAGTTTTGCATTTTAATGATGTTAATCCTACCAATCCATGAGAAGGGTATGTGTCTCCATTTCTTTCTGTCCTCTTTTCTTTTTGAAGCAGGGTTTTGGAGTTTTCTTTGCAAAGGTCCTTCACATCTTTATTGACACTAAGATATTTGAGTTTGTATAACACTAATGTGAATGGGGTTGTTTTCTTTTCTTTTCTTTTCAGGTCACACCTGGGAGTGCTCAAGGGTTACTCCTGGCTCCATGCTCAGAAATCACTCCTGGCAGGCTTAGGGGACCATATAGGACACCAGAATTCAAACCAATGACCTTCTGCAGGAAGGCAAATGCCTTATCTCCACACTATCTTTCCAGGTTGTTTTCTTAATGTCCATTTCTTCTTTATCATTATTGGTGCATAAGAAGGCCATTGATTTTTTTTACAAGTTTTTTCATGGTTTTATTTTAAAGTGCATAGTGATACTAGAGTTCCATCCACCAGAGTTCTTAGCATGTATCCCATACCTTCACTGTTAGACCCATGGGCTGCTAGATCCCCTTTGTGTATAGCTGTTGTAGTGGGTCTTTTTTAAAAAAATTTTTATTTAAACATTTTGATTACATATATGCTTGTGATTAGGTTTTGGTCTGTAAAGAACACCCCCTTCATCAGTGCAGCATTCCCACCACCAATGTCCCAAGTCTCCCTCCCTCCGAACCCACCCCAACCTGAACTCCAGACAGGCTTTCCAGTTCCCTCATTCATTCACTTGATTATGGTAGTTCTCCATGTAGTTATTTCTATAACTGCACTCACCACTCTTTGTGGTGTGCTTCATGAAGTAAGCTGGAAGTTCAAGTCCTCCTCTCATTGTCTCTAAGAGTTATTGCAAAAATAACTTATATTTTCCATAAAACACATAGATGAGTGAGACTATTCTGGTCTCTCTCTCTCTCCTTCTGACTTATTTCACTCAGCATGGTAGATGCCATGTACATCCATGTATAGGAAAATTTCATGACTTCATCTCTCCTGATGGCTGCATAATATTCCATTGTGTATATGTACCAGTTTCTTTAGTCATTCGTCTGTTGAAGGACATCTTGGTTGTTTCCAGAGCCTGGCTATTGTGAATAGTGCTGCAATAAATATAGGTGCGAGGAAGGGGTTTTTGTATTGAATTTTTGTGTTCCTAGGCTATATCCCTAGGAGTGGAATAGTTGGGTCGAATGGGAGCTCAATTTCCAGATTTTGGGGGAATCTCCATATCGCTTTCCATAGAGGTTGGACTAGATGGCATTCCCACCAGCAGTGGATAAGAGTTCCTTTTTCCCCCGTCAGCACTCATTATTCTCATTCTTTTTAATGTGTGCTAATCTCTGTGGTGTGAGGTGGTATCTCATCATTGTTTTGATTTGCATCTCCCTAATTATTAGTGATGAGGAACATTTTTTCATGTGCTTTTTGGCCATTTGTATTTCTTTTTTATCAAAGTGTCTGTTCATTTCTTCTCCCCATTTTTTGATGGGATTAGATTTTTTTTTGTAAAGTTCTGTCAGTGCCCTGTATATTTTGGATATTAGCCCCTTATCTGATGGTTGTTAGGTGAATAGTTTCTCCCACTCGGTGGGTGACTCTTGTACCCTGGGCACTATTTCATTTGAGGTGCAGAACATTCTCAGTTTAATGTATTCCCATCTGTTGATTTCTGCTTCCACTTGTTTGGAAAGTTTAGTTTCCTCCTTGAAGATGCCTTTAGTTTCAATGTCATGGAGTGTTTTACTGATGTGTTGTTCAGTGTAACTTATGGTATCAGGTTTGATATCAAGGGCTTTAATCCATTTGGATTTTACCTCATACATGATGTTAACTGGGGGGTCTATGTTCACTTTTTTGCAACTGGCTAACCAGTTCTGCCAACAACACTTGTTGAAGAGGTTTTCCCTGCTCCACTTAGGATTTCTGACTCCTTTGTCAAAAATTATGTAATTGTATGTCTGGGGACAATGTCTGAGAACTCAAGCCTATTCCACTGGTCTGAGGGTCTGTCTTTATTCCAATACCATGCTGTTTTGATAACTATTGCTTTGAAGTACAGTTTAAAGTTGGGGAAA
>PVKC010031310.1:0-14666 GCA_004027635.1 Crocidura indochinensis
GTGACCCAAAATAACCCAAAAATAAATAAATAAATATCTTTTATTTAAGCACTATGATTAAAAACATATTTGCAGTTGAGTTTCAGTTATAAAAAAGACCACTCTCCTTCACCAGTGCAACATTCCCACCACCAATACCCCCTCCATTTTTCTCCTCCCCCACCCCCTGCCTGCATTCAAGACAGGCATTCTATTTCTTTCACCCACTACCATTGTCATGATAGTTGTCAGTGTAGTTATTTCTCTAACTGAACTCACCAATCTTTGTAGTAAATTCATACTGTGGGCTGGTTCTTTCAGCCCTCATCTCAATTATCTCTGTGTATTATTGCAATAATTTTTGTTTGTTTGTTTTTGGGTCAATACCCGGTGATGCTCAGGGGTTACTCTTGGCTTTATGCCCCCCCAATCGCTCCTGGCTTGAGGGACCATTTGGGACGCCAGGGGATCGAATTGTGGTCCGTTCTCGGATAGTGCATGCAAGGCAAAAGCCCTACAGATAGTTTCACCACTCTGGCCCATTTTTTTTATTTTTCTTAAATCCCATAGATGAGAGAGACTATTCTTTGTCTATCTCGCTCCCTCTGACTCACTTCATTCAGCATAATAGTTTCCATGTCCATTCATGTATAAAAAAAAATTTCATGACTTAATTTTTCCTGATAGCTGCATCGTATTCAACTGTGGTAATTTGTTTCTCTTTGGTTTCCACGGTTTGAACATGCTGCCCTTCTGTCTGTTTGGTCTATAAGTGTAGCCTACATCAGTGGAATTCAATTGACTTCACAAATCCATTTTGAACACACTGTGCCTGAAGAGAGTTCTGATGCCAGCATCCTCCAGTGAATGAATGCTGTGTCATAGTTACTCCTAGACTGGTTATCAATGAATCTTCAAAGAACTCCCAGAATGAAAAATTGATTCCCATTACCCTATCCTCTAGGAAGGGGAAGAAATCTTGGTAATATTTATCCGCGACAAATAATCCACACAGACAGGAGGGTAAAAAGGCAAGAAGGTCGGATGCAGAATCCTTTGTCCGTCTACCAGCAGCTCCAAAAACCTAGAGCTCGCTAGTTAGCTGCCCCCAAAGACCCTGAGCACCTCGCTCGAAAACTATTTATTAGGCTCTCAACAGCGCCTCCACCTGGAAAGTCATAGGTGGGACAACAGGCAGAGAATATGATTTCATAGAAAGGCTTCCATATATAACAGATGAGCTGATCTAATCCTATCCTCACCACTCCTTCCCTCTTTGTAGTGCCACCTGTGTGACAAGACCTTCATGAATGCCACTTTTCTCCGGGGCCATATCCAGCGCAGGCATGCGGGCAGTGCTGATTGTGGTGAGTTGGCTTGGGACTGTGGGAGGGAATTGGGTTAGTATTCTGTGGGTATAGGGGTGCATATCTTCACCATGTTCCCCTCAAAATCTCAGTAGCCAGCTGAGGAGGGAGTGTTCTCACCATCCAGCATGGGTAATCTGCCTAGGCTGGCACGGAGAAGGGTTGAATGAGACAGGTGGAACTGATCTGAGCTTTCTGTGTTGCGTGACCAGGTTCAGTGTGTCCTCTGCATTTCAGTGGCCCTTGGTGAGTGGGGTACCATGCAGGGTCTGGAGGCTCCCCCTCCTAGCTTACTGCCAGCCTGCTCCTAACTTCTGCCTTTCTTCTGAAGGAGCTTTTATGGGTTAATGAGTTGCTAGGTTAGTCCTTTGTGAGGGTTTTTTTGTTTGTTTGTTTGTTTGTTTGTTTGTTTTTGCCAGACCCAGCAGTGTTCAAGGTTTCTTCTGGCTTTGCTTTCAGGAATTATACCTGGCAAATTTTGGGGGACCTTATGAGATACTGATATTGGCCCAGGTCAACTGCATGTAAGGAAAGAGACCCACCTTGCTTTGTAATATCACTCTGCCCCAGTCCTTTGCCGTTTTAAAATCCATATATTTGTCATTGAACCACTTTAGTTTTACTGTTTCATATACAGAAATGCTTTGACAAAATGTTTTCCAAGATATTTGCATGCTTTGAATCTATTTAAGCTTCAACAGAAATTAGCTTGTTGATAAAATGAAAATAAATATAAAAACTGAAAGCATATATATGTATATATATAAATTCCATAAGAGAAAAAATTTTTCTGATTTTTCATTAATTTAATTTCCTTTGCAAACAGCAGGCTTAGAAGGTTTTCTAATTGGGATTCCCAAGTAGTGCTTAGAGAGTATGGAAACCACTCATGGTAATATTTGGCCAAGTGGATAGGTGATGGGATTGCCAGAGCCACATCTGGCAATGCAAGGGACCTCTAGAGCTACAACCACTGATGCTTAGTAGGCCCTGTGGTGCCAAGAACTGAATATGGATCAGGTGCATGACTGGAACTGGTGTTCTGAGGGGAACATATGAAGTTCTGGAGATCAGGATTTGCAGTTGACTTCAGGTGAAACAAGAGCCTTACTCATTATGCACCTCTCTTGCCTTCCATTATATTTTATCCCATAGTTGAATTATCGCATAATTTATGTGTTACCAAGAAATATCCTTGTTATAAACCACATGATGTTCAACATTACTGCACCCAAATCTTTGTAGATGTTACTTATTATCTCTTTAATTTCCAGAAGAAAGGAAAAATGTAGCAAAAGGAACTTGTGTGTTGCATTCAGACTGTGACTTTTAATTTCCAGGCATCTGGCTTCCCAGGTTTCTCAGCTCTCTGTTCTTCACTCACCTCACATCACACTTTTTTTTTTTTTGTTTTTGTTTTTTGGGTCACACCCGGCAGTGCTCAGGGGTTACTCCTGGCTCCATGCTCAGAAATTGCTCCTGGCAGGCACGGGGGACCATATGGGGCACCGGGATTCGAACCGATGACCTTTTGCATGAAAGGCAAACGCCTTACCTCCATGCTATCTCCCAGGCCCCTCACATCACACTTTTATAACATGTGAAAACCACTTGTTTCCAGAAAGTTCAGTCTGGGCTGGGGAGGGGCTAAAAAGGCTGGAGCATGTATTCTGCAACAGTAGGCTGGGGTTCAACCTCTGTTATCACAGTCTTCTCAGCATCACCAGGAGCAGAGAAACAAGCACAGTCAGAGAAATCTGTGTCTCTTTTCAAAGAAAAACTTAGTGTTTAATGATGGTATCATCCATTGGATAATCATCAAATATACTTCAATAAAGTGATTTTTTCATTAAACTTTAACTCCCTTCCCCATGCATTAATGATGTTTCAAGGAGGGCTCAGGAGGCCTGGGACTCCCACCAATGATTGTCAGTCAACTGGACAGTGATTAATGCAAAATCCTGAGGATGTGGTGTTGCTTAGTCCAGCAGTGCTGGGGCCATCCTTGGGCCCTCAGGGCTGCCCCAAGGCAGTGCATGGAACCCTGTGGGGCTGGAGATTAAATCTGGGCCACACACTAGCACTGTTTTTAAACACTCAACTCTCAATCCTTAGCTTTTGCTTGTCAATATGTGGTTTGATTAGGATGTTATTTTTATTATTCATTATTAAGTCCTTTAAAACAATATTTAATTTATTTTCAGCACTGTGATTTTCAATTTGTAGGGACTTGATTGGATCTGTATAATACCTTGAATGTAATTGCCATTAAACAATACTATTTCTTCCTATTCATTAGCATCGATTATTTTTTCTATTTCCATGTGTCTTCTATTTCTTTTAACAATGGCTAGGAGTACTCCATGTATATCATTCATCTTCTTTGTTAAGTTGATTCCTAGTAACTTTTTTTTGTTTTTTTTTGTTTTTTGGGTCACACCCAGTGACGCTCAGGGGTTACTCCTGGCTATGCGCTCAGAAGTCGCCCCTGGCCTGGGGGACCATATGGGGCATGGGGGATCGAACCACGGTCCGTCCAAGGCTAGCGTGGTAAGGCAGGCACCTTACCTTCAGCGCCACCGCCCGGCCCCCCTAGTAACTTTTTTAATGCAATTGCAAATGGAATCTTTTTTTGTTTTTGTTTTTGGGCCACTCCCAGCAGTGCTCAGGGGTTATTCCTGGCTATCTGCTCAGAAATCGCTCCTGGCAGGCACGGGGTGTACCATATGGGACACCCGGATTCAAACCAACCACCTTAGGTTCTGGATCCGCTGCTTGTGCTTGCAAGGCAAATACCGCTGTGCTATCTCTCCAGGCCCTGCAAATGGAATCTTAAAAAGCTTTTTTTGTTTTGATATGATATCCTGACAATGAGGTAATGGCAACAACTCGATGGAAGAGCAGGCTGTCCTATCTAATCACCTAACAGTAAGATGAAATCAGAAGACATGTCATTCTTTGATATGTGCAAAAACCAAGATTGTTAACTACAGAAGACTGACCTCGACAACCATAATTGGGCAAAACTTACCCTGGGACCAACAGGAGAGACCCTAGAGGTCTGACTTTGACAACTGCGACAGAGCAGATTTTCTGGAAACACAATGAAGGAATCTATCCTTGGCTTGTCCGAGGATCTCTGCAAAAACCAAGACCACCAATTACAGAAGACTGATTTCAACAGTGATAGGACAGAACTGCTAGAACCATAAAGAAAGACGCTATCCTAGGCTTCATCCTATGACTTGTGCAATTACCAAGATCTCTAGTTAGAGGCCTGATAATATCAGCCACATCTGAGTGGATATTTTCTTGGCACCAAAAAATTTCATAGGGTGTGAAAAGGAGCATGTATGGAGACTGTAGTTATTCCCATGACAGTATGCTTCAAGGGCAGAGAAACCCTGTACCTTTTAGAACAAGAGACTTTCCTTTCTAATTTCCCCCAATATTTACTATGCAAAAAACAAAAGCAAAAACAAAACAAACAAACAAAAAAAAAAAACCCTTGCCACACGAGTCCTCCTCCCTTTTCCTTTCTTTTTTTCTCTTTATTTTGGTCTTGTGGTTATTATTTGGTTGTTGTATTTGTTGCTGGTTTTGGTCTTTTGTTTGATTTTTGCTTCCTTTGTATGTGTATGTGTGTGTGCGTTTTATATAAATCTTTAAGCACCATGATTACAAGCATATTTGTAGTTGGGTTTCAGTCATAAACAGAACACTCAACATCACCATCACCAATGCAACATTCCCACCACCAATGTCCTCCTTCCTCCCCGACCCCTGCCTATATTCGTGACAGGCATTCTACTTCTTTCATTCTTTAACATTGTTATGTTAGTTGTTAGTGTTGCTTTTTTCTCTAATATAGTTCACCACTCTTAGCAGCAAGCTTCAAATTGTGAGCCCGTCCTTCCAGCCCTTCCAGTTCTAAACTCTATTGTCTCTGAGCCTTATTACAGTACTGTCTTTAATTTTTCTTAAAACCCATAGATGAGTGAGATTATTCTGTGTCTATCTCCTGCTGACTTATTACACTTAACATAATAGATTCCATGAACATACACGTATAGGAAAATTTCATGACTTTATCTTTCCTGACGGCTGCATAATATTCCATTGTGTATATGTACCACAGTTTCTTTAGCCATTCATCTGTTGAAGAAAATCTTGGTTGTTTCCAGAGTCTGGCTATTGTAAATAATGCTGCAATGAATATAGGTGTGAGGAAGAAGTTTTTGTATTGTATTTTTGTGTTCCTAGGGTATATTCCTAGGAGTGTATAGCTGGATCGTATGGGAGCTCAATTTCCAGTTTCTGAAGGAATCTCCATATCACTTTCCATATAGGTTGAACTACATAGCATTCCCACCAGCAGTGGATAAGAGTTCCTTTCTCTCCACATTCCCACCAGCACTGATTGTTATTGTTCTTTGTGATGTGTGCCAGTCTCTGTGGTGTGAGATGGTACCTCATTGTAGTTTTGATTTGCATCTCCCTAATGATTAGTTAAGTGGAGCATTTTTCATGTGTCTTTTGACCATCTGTATTTCTTCTTTGATGAAGTGTCTGTTCATTTCTTTTCCCCATTTTCTGATGAGATTATATGTTTTCATTCTTATTAAGTTCTGTCAGCACCTTGTATATTTTAGCGATTAGTCCCTTGTCTGATGGGTATTGGGTGAATAGTTTCTCCCATTCTGTGGGTGGCTTTTGTGTTCTTGGCACTATTTCTTTTGAGGTGCAGAAGCTTCTCACCTTAATACAGTCCCATCTGTTTATCTCTGTTTCTACTTGTTTGGAGAGTGCTGTTTCCTCCTTGAGGATGCCATTAGTCTTAATATCATACAGTGTTTTACTGATGTGTTGTTCTATATTCCTTATAGTTTCAGGTCTGATGTCAAGGTCTTTAATCCATTTGGATTTGATCTTTGTGCATGGTGTTAGACAGGGGTCTGGGTTCGCTTTTTTGCAAGTGGCTAACCAGTTGTGCCAACAATTCTTGTGAAGAGGGTTTCCTTGCTCCATTTTGGATTTCTTGCCCCTTTATCCAAAATTAGTTGGTTGTATTCTGGGGAATAGTCTCTGGATGCAATTCTGTTCCATTAATCTGAGGATCTGTCTTTATTCCAATACCATGCTGTTTTGATAATTATTGCTTTGTAATACAGTTTAAAATTGGGGAAAGCAATGCCTCCCATATTCCTTTTCGTAAGGATTGCTTTAGCTATTTGTGGGTGTTTATTGTTCCGAGTGAATTTCAGGAATGTTTGATCCACTTCTTTGAAAAATATCATGGGTATCTTTAGAGGGATTGCATTAAATCTGTACAATGCCCTGGGGAGTATTGCCATTTTAGTGATATTAATCTTGTCAATCTATGAGCAGGGTATGTGTTTCCATTTACTGTGTCCTCTCATTTCTTGAAGTAGGGTTTTGTAGTTTTCTTTGTATAGGTCCTTCACCTCTTTAGTTAAGTTGACCCCAAGATATTTGAGTTTGTGGGCACTAATATGAATGGAATTGTTTTCTTTTCTTTTTTGGGGGGGGTCACACCCGGCAGCACTCAGGGGTTACTCCTGGCTTTTTGCTCAAAAATCACTTCTGGCAGGCTCGGGGGACCATATGGGATGCCAGGATTCGAACCATGAACCTTCTGCAAACGCCTTACCTCCATGCTATCTCTCCGGTCCCCAGAATTGTTTTCTTAATGTCTATTTCTTCTCTATAATTATTAGTCTATAAGAAGATCATTGACTTTTGCATGTTAATTTTGTTGCCTGCCACTTTGTATATGAATCTATGGTTTCTAGAAGTTTTTTGGTAGTCTTTAGGGTTTTCTAAGTAGAGTATTATGTCATCTGCAAACAGTGAGAGCTTGACTTCTTCCTTTCCTATATGGATGCCCTTGGTATCTTTTTCTTGCCTAATCGCTATAGCAAGTGCTTCCAGTCCAGTACTATATTGAATAGGAGTGGTGGGGCCAGAGAGGTGGCGCTAGAGGTAAGGTGTCTGCCTTGCAAGCGCTACCCAAGGAAGGATCGAGGTTCAATCCCGCAGTGCCCCATATGGTTCCCCCCCAAGCCAGGGGCAATTTCTGAGTGCTTAGCCAGGAATAACCCCTGAGCATCAAATGGGTGTGCCCACCCCCCCAAATGAATAGGAGTGGTGAGAGAGGGAAGCCTTATTTTGTATTAGATTTTAGGGGAAAGGCTTTTTTGTTTTTGTTTGTTTGTTTGTTTTTGGGCCACACCCGGTGGTGCTCAGGGGTTACTCCTGGCTGTCTGCTCAGAAATAGCTCCTGGCAGGCCCGGGGGACCATATGGGACACCGGGATTTGAACCAACCACCTTTAGTCCTGGATTGACTGCTTGCAAGGCAAACACCCGCTGTGCTATCTCTCCGGGCCCAGGGGAAAGACTTTTAATTTATCTCCATTAATGATAATATTTGCCATTGTCTTGTGGTATATTGTCTATATTGAGAAAAGTTCCTTTCAGTCCTATCTTGATGAGGGTTTTTATCAAGAATGGGTGTTGGACCTTATCGAATGAAGATGTTCTTCTGACCTGAGATGACTTGGGACATGGTTAGTGCCACCTGTGGGAGTGGTGCCGCTAGCATTTAGTTTTTTTCATTGAGTATGATGTTAACCATGTTAACCATGTCTTTCTTGTATATAACACTTTAAAGCACTTTGTATGATCTCATTTCAGCTTACAAACACCTTATCTTCTAGATGCTGTATTAACCTCCATTTTTCCAGTTTAGGGAAACTGAATTTAGGGAGATTATGACCTGAGGTATGACTGCATAGGAGAAGAATTGGCTTTAACTAAACTAGGTTCCCAATGTGGTCTTCATAGGAAAACAAAGGAAGCAGGAGCAGCCTATGGAGGATGTATTAGAAGAGCTGAGGGCCAAGCTGAAGTGGACTCAAGGTGAACTGGAAATCCAGAGGGAGGCTGAGAAACAGCGGCAGCTCCAGGTGGGCAGGGAGAAGCATCATCATGGCTATGGACATGACATGTCAGAAGACCTCTTATCTCATTTCATCCTGGCTGGCTTTCCTTAGCTGCTATGTAGAGAAAGGAGGGAACTCTCCTGGGTATACTGAAGACTTTAGGCAGTCTGGAAAGGAAAATGCAGTTACTCAGCCAGGCCTCAGTGGCCAGGTAAAGTAATTTTCTGCACTCTCTCCAATGATATTTGGAGCTACATTTTTATTTCTCACAAGAGACTGTTAGCTTTTTGATGACTAAGACTGGCTTCTAATCTGAATGCCAGAAACAACTCAGAGATGCTCAATAAACATAGAATGATAATATATAAACTTGCCTCAGCCCTACCTTTATTGCTTATTTATTTATTGCTTATTTCTTAGAGTGCATTTATTGAACACCAGTAATATCAGGTATTGTGATAATACAAAGAGAAAAAGCATGCTCCTAATCCTCAAGGAACTTGGCAGTTCTGATGAGATCTGGTCAACTCCAAGTTTAAACAATGGAACTAGCATGGAATGCATTTTTATATTTCCATGGTGGGTTGCAAGGACACTGGCAAGTTCTTGGTAAATGCTTGTCTTTATGTGCACTAAAAATTCTTTTGCATTACTTTTCTTTGTAGGAAGCAGAGATTATTCGTCAGAGAGAAACAGAAGCTAAAAGAGAATTTGATGAATGGAAAGAGAAAGAGCGGGCCCAGCTTTATGGAGAAATAGACAAGCTAAAACATTTATTTTGGGATGAATTTAAAAATGTTGCCAATCATAACTCTACACTAGAAGAGGTATCAACATAAAAGCCATTTCAAAGTTCTCTTGTTGATAATCTTATTTGTTCTCAAAACTTCTCACTTCCTAGCTTGTGCTTGAGGTGTGTGTGTGTGTGTGTGTGTGTGTGCGTGTGTGTGTGTGAATGCACATGCTTAAGGGATTGAACCCAGAACCTGTGAGGCGCATTTTCTCTCATTGAGTTACACTTGCCACAGGGGATAATATAATAAGACAATGAGGCCCAATATCATAGGCCAGTGGCTGGTTCCCTGCTCTTATGTGGTGACTGTGTGACCTTGGGAAAATTTCTTAACCTTCTTGTGCCTCAGTTTCTTTCAGGAAGACAGGGTGTCCAAAGTATTAATTTAACATGAATACAGTACTTAATATTGTCTAGTATAGGGTAAGAACTCCCTACATATAAGCCTTAATTTGCAATGGTCTTTATCTACTAGAAAAGAAATGTAAAGTTCAAATGAATGTATTTAAGGGGTTTATTTTTGGCTACACCCAGGATTCTCAGAGGATCACAAATTGCCAGGAATCAAACTAGAGCCTCCTGTATATAAACATGTGATCAGAACCACAAACCATCTCCCCAGCAATTACTTGCTGGGAGTTGGCTAAATTCCAGGCACTCAGTTGGGGTCTCTGTGTGGGAGACCACAGAAAGCTAATATTTATAGACTATATGTGCTGTTTTCCAAGCCCAGTGCAGAGTAGTAGTTTTTTGTTTGTTTGTTTGTTTGTTTTGTTTTTTGTTTTTTTGGGCCACACCCGTTTGATGCTCAGGGGTTACTCCTGGCTTAGCGCTCAGAAATTGCCCCTGGCTTGGGGGGACCATATGGGACGCCAGGGGATCGAACCGTGGTCCTTCCTTGGCTAGCACTTGCAAAGCAGACACCTTACCTCTAGAGCCAACTCGCTGGCCCCATAGATACTAGTTTTTAATTTTCATAGCAACCAAATAACCACAACATTCTCAAATTCTCAAAGTAGGTACATCATTAGCTTATTGATCTCTTTTATGAATTTTTTTTTGATAAAGGTATTATCATATTTTTTCTTTACAAGTGAAGCATTAGGGCTATACAACTGTAACCTTGTTCTGCAACTGTTTACTTTAACATGGTCAAGTTGGGACTTGCGTTTTTCTTTTGCTTTCTTTTGTTTTGCTTCTTTCTTTTTGTGCTGTGGATAAAACCCAGGACCTCACACATAAAGGCCCATAATTCACTCATAAGCCTAGAATTGAAATTTAAGCCTTATTATTTACTTATTTGTTTTTATTTAGACAGACTTTCAAAGCTGTCAACAATAGCTTTTCAGGCATTCAATTCTCTGAATTTCATCACCATTGTCAGATTTCCTCCACCTGTGATCCCAGGTTTTCCCCAAAGCCTCCACCCCTGCAGCCCACTTCCTTAAGAGGCATGTTTTAAAGTTTGGGTCCCATGTTTTCAGTTGTGTTGGCTCTTGTAGTTCAGTGATAAGCAGATACTACACTTCTATACCTCTGAAATCTCCAAGGTCTCAAATCCTTTCCCTAGGCTTCCTCTAGGTTGCCTCTTCCTTATCCCTCTTCTTCCCCCCCATCCCCCATTTCTCTCCTTTCCTGACTTTTACATCACTGTCACAGGGCCAGGAATCTTTCCACTTTTGATACTTTACACTTCCCTACCATATTATTTAATATACTACAAGTAAGTGAGAATATCCATAAGCCTCCCTCTTTTATAAAAGTCCTTGCTTGTTCACTAGCTGCAATGATATGTTCATTCAGGGAAATATTATTAAGATTTTTCCAGGACTATGTCTTCCTACATAAACCTTATGACTGAAACTATCAGGGACAACATTTTCAAGAGTCATAGTTTAGAATGCAGTTAGTGCCTCCTGAGATTTATTTATTTATTTTTGGCCACACCGGGCGGTACTCAGGGGTTACTCCTGGCTCTGCGCTCAGAAATTGCTCCTGGCAGACTTAGGGGACCATATAAGATGCTGGGAATTGAACCCGGGTTTGTCATGGGTCAACATTATGCAAGGCAAACATCCTACTGCTGTGCTATCTCTCCAGTTCCATTCTCCTTCCTGAGACTTCTACCATTAAAAAGAACTTTGTTTTTGAAAAGGAGCTATTGTTTTCTTTTACTAAATAAATATTAATATTTATTTAATGTTGGTATTTATCAGTCAGATTATTTTTAATATTATGACTATTGATTTTTTAATTTTTATTGTAGTAAAAGTGAATTATAATTCTTTCACAGTAAATATTAAGACACATAGTGACAATAAAAAGGAGTTATTGAATAGTACTTTTATATTTTTTGTGTTTTTTTTTTGTTTTTTGTTTTTTGGGTCACACTCGGCAGTGCGCAGGAGCTACTCTTGGTTCTATGCTCAGAAATAGCTCCTGGCAGGCTCAGGGGACCATATGGGATGCTGGGATTCGAACCACTGTCTTTCTGCATGCAAGACAAATGCGCTACCTCCATGCTATCTCTCCAGCCCCGAATAGTACTTTTCTCAATCATGTCATAGTTTGCCGAAGAAATCCCTTCGGTGACATTTCCAGAAGTGTACCACTAAAGATGATTATGGTCTTGGGAGATTCATCATCTTCGTCTGAAATGGATGATTTTAGCAAGGATGGAAGGTGATACAATTGGATTGAGAACCATATGTATATGTGTATATATGTATGTGCGTTTGTATGTGTGTGTATGTATATATTCATGAATAGTGGACCTTGTATCCTCTCCTAGATGGTTCCCAGTGTGTTCAGGTATAGTTTATGGGAGACAAGATGAAGATTCCACCATGTAGGCCACATCCCAACTCTATATTTCTCATTCTTGAGCACCAGCACGTCTCCTGACTCCATACTTGTCTTGATAAGACCTGGCTCACTAGTTATAGGACTGAATTATAGTTAAGAGTTGTTTAGGAATCATGTCATCAGGGGTTGATTCATTTTCTTTGGTTGGGAAATTCTGAGTTTTGATATATGAAACTATTATTTTTGTCATTCATATTTTTTGTATTTTTATATATTTAGGAATGTGATTTCTTCCTGTTGTACATATCCCCTTGATTAAGAAATGTCTATTTCTGTCTCTTATAACCTTTTTAAGTCTAAAGTTTATGTCACTTAATATTAGGATGGCCATCTCAGCCTTTTTAAAGGGAGTTGTTTGCTTGAATGATTGTTCTCTAGCCTTTGACTTTTAGTCTATGTTTGACTATTAAAGTGTGTTTCTTGTAGAAAAATGTTGGATTCAGTTTTTTGATTCATATCATTCATATTTTTAAATTTTTAAAACTTCTATCACATTCTCATAAATTGAAACATACAATTTTGGAGGCTTTTTCCTTGTATTTGTGTAATTTTTGGAGTTTGTTTTGGGGCCACACACAACAGACCTCAGGGGCTAATTCTGGCTCTGTGCTGAAGGGTCCCTCCTGACAGTGCCAAGAATCAAATCAGGGTAACCACATGCAAGAAAATTGCCTTAATCTCTGTACTTACGTACTTTTAAATATGTATTTTAGTATGTACACATTATGTATTTGTATTTCCCTCTCTTTTTTGGGGGGTTGGGTCACACCCGGCAGTGCTCAGGGGTTATTTTCACTCAGAAATCTCTCCTGGGAGACTCGGGGGACCATATGGGATGCCGAGACTCATTCTACCGTCCTTCTGCATGCAAGGCAAACCTCCATATTATCTCTCTGGCCCCTACCTCTCTTTTTCTTACCTGACTTATATTATTCTGTTTTTATTAAAGTACAGGCACTGGAAAAAGAGACAGCTAATAGGGCACTTGTATTGCACATACTGCAAGATTCAATTCCTGGCACCCTATGTGATTCCCGGGTTTCCTCCAGGAGAGATTCCTGAGTGCAGATACAGGAGTAAGTCCTCAGCATCATATGGTCCCCAAACAAACAAACAAAAAATCCCCAGCAAACTGGGTATAAAAGTCTGTGTTTTGGGATAATTATTTTTCTAATTTATTTTTCATGGGTGGATGAAAAGGCTCCTATCTCACTCAGTTTTCCTTTGACTTACCACTGCTGTTCAGAAATCACTATGTATGAATCTAAGTCATGCAAAAGCCATGTGACAGTCTCTGTGTGTGTGTGTGTGTTTGTGCATGCACACCTGGCATGCATTGTGGGTTGGAGCATGCAAGAATACTTAAGGAATGAGATATTTTCTCTGTAGCTTCTTTGAGAGACAGGTGTCATGCAAGCTCTGGATTTGAATTTAGCAGAATTTCAGTGCAAAGGCAACTCTGCTTTTGAATTATGTTCTTTCATGAGAATTTGCTTCTCCAATGCAGATCTGAGCAAATTCTAGCAAAGAGGAACATGGACTTTTGGTGTCTGTTCACAGATGTAGAGACAACTAGAAAGGATGAATTGGAGGTTGTGTTTAAGATTAGTGGCTTTAACACTGTGTAAGGTATAGAAGAGAAATATTTACCTAAATCAATGTCTGGCCTTTTTAGAAACTGCAGGCACTGCAGTCTCATAATGTGATGGAGTCCAACCTTGGGTCACTGCGTGATGAGGACTCTGAAGAGCAACTTAGACAGGTGCAGAAGTTTCAGGCCCTGAAGGAGAAGATGGACATTCAGGTAAGCTGGTGGTCAGAAGCCTCTTTTCAAAGTCAGTCAAGAACTGTATTGTCTTCCGACAGTCTTTGTTTTTCTTTTTGCCCTTTATTATTAGTGAAGTTCTTTATTTTATTTTAATTTTTTGGGTTTTGGGTCACACGCAGCAGCGCTCAGGGGTTACTCCTGGCTCTATGCTAAGAAATGGCTCCTGGCAGCTTGGGGAACCATATGGGATGCCGGGATTCAAATCATCGTCCTTCTGCATGCAAGGCAAACACCTTACCTCCATGCTATCTCTCCAGATTCAGTTTTTTATTTTTTAATATCTTTATCTAAACAGCATGATTACAAGCATGTTTGTAGTTGGGTTTAAGTTATAAAAAAAAGAACACCACTCCTTATGAGTACAACCTTCCCGTAACTAATGTCCCCCAATTTCCTCCTCTCCCATCCCCTTCCTATATTTGAGACAGCATTCTATTTCTCTCACTCACTACCATTGTCATGATAGTTCTTAAGTGTAGTTATTTCCCTAACTGCACTCATCTTCTTTGGAGTAAGCTTCATATCGTGGGCTGGTCCTTCCAGTCTTCATCTCTATTGTCTTTGAGTATTATTACCATACTCTTTTTTATTTTTCTTAAATCCCACAGATGAGTGAGACTATTCAATGTCTATCTCTCTCCCTTTGGCTTATTTCATTCAACATAATAGTTTCATTATTTTTCTTTGAAAAATGCCTTTATTTTTTTATTTTTTTTCTTCTTAATATAATTTTTATTTTTAAACATGTTGGGTTACATATCGTTGGCAATCATATTTTAGGTACAAATTAACATAAAATCAGGGGAACTCCCATCACCAAAAAGTCCTCCGTCCACCTCAGTTCCCATCCTAGTTCCCATATCCTCTCCC
>PVKC010031311.1:0-14567 GCA_004027635.1 Crocidura indochinensis
GAAAGAAAGAAAGAAAGAAAGAAAGAAAGAAAGAAAGAAAGAAAGAAAGAAAGAAAGAAAGAAAGAAAGAAAGAAAGAGAGAGAAAGAGAAGGAAAGAAAGAGAAGGAAAGAAAGAAGGAAAGAAAGAGAGAAAGAAAGAGAGAAAGAAAGGAGAAGAGAAGAGGGAGGGCGAGGAGGGAGGGAGAAGAGGGAGGAAAGGGAGTGGGGATAAGAGGGAGGGAAAGGAAAGGAAGGAAAGAGAGGGAGGAAGAGAGAAAAGGGAGAGAGGAATACGGAAAGGAAGGAGAGATAGGGAGAAAGAACTGAGAGGCAGAGATTAAAAGTAAAGGGAGGGAGGAAGGAACAAAGAAATGAGAATGGGAGATAGAAAAAATAAAGGAAGGAAGGAAGAAGGAAGGAAGGACGAAGGAAGGAAGGAAGGACGAAGGAAGGAAGGAAGGAAGAAGGAAGGAAGAAAGGAAGGAAGGAAGTAGAAAGGAAGACATCTTAAGTTTCATCCAGAAGAAATAACCGTGTTCCTTTGACCAGCTCCATAATTACTGGTTTTGTGGAAGCCAACAGTAAGTATTCTAAATCTAAATTGCACCTCTTAAAATTCAAGCAAGAACTATAAAGCTCAGATCCTTATCCCTAGATCAGGAAATCTCAATGTTCTATTTGAACTTTAAATTTTGCCTGCAATAATTTCCTTCCTGTTGATAACATTAAAAAAATAAGCTACTTTAGATAGATACGGTGATCTGATTTTATCACCCAGGAGGAAGCAAAAGCCTTCCAAACACCACGAAAACACCAAGAGAAGAATAAATGAGCCTGTACGGAGTCGAGAGTTAATCCCATGACAATATACTCAAAGGGTGGAGAAAACCTGTATCTCTTAGGCCAAGGGAATTCCTCTTTGAACGACTCCAATATTTACTGTGCCTGTGCAGGAGAGAAAAAAAAAGAAAGAAAAAGACACAAAATGATTTCTCCCTTTTTTTAAATTTATTTTATTTTACTTTAATTTTTTATTTATATAGCTTTTGTCTATTGCTTTGGAGTGGTTATTAAAGATGATGTCTCCATTTACATATATATGAAATATATATTATTATATGTATAATATATATATTTATATATATTCCTCCTTTCTCTTCTTTCTTTATGTGCTCTGCCATGTTTTTACCTCAAGATCATGGCTTGTACGTGGTGCTTACCTTTATTGCTGGAATGCTCACTGGATATATTATTTCACGTGACACTCCTTTTTGGACTGCTGGAGTGATTCACCACTGTCCCCTGGGTCTCTCAAACCGAGGATGAGAGCCTCTAGAAGGACCCCGCCCATTTTCGGGGTATTTGATTTTTACTCCTATGTATTATTTTTCCCTTCTTCAAACAAAACCATGTAACAGGATCTATCTAGTCCCGACCCCCAATTACAGGAGGAAATAAGGGAGCTATCAAGTCCACACAGGTGTGAGACCACTGGGTAGCAAGTTAGGCACAGAGGAGATCACATACTCTTGCAGGCCTGGGACTGAAGGAGGTAGATACGGGAGGTAGAATGGGAACGGAGGTGTAGGGAGAACTATTTGGTGAAGGGAATCCCTCGAATATTGTTATCATGTACCTAAAATATTATTGTCAACAAGAGTCTTCTTTACATGCAAAAATTAGGGGTGAGGGGAGGATAACTTCGGTGGTGGGAATTTCCCTGATTCAATATTAATATGTACTTAAAATATTGCTGTGAAAGATATGTAACCCACTTTGCTCAAAATAAAAGAAAAATAGAAAAAAAGAAAAAAATAAGCTACTTTTATTAGTAAGCTCCTATACATTTTATTTAGCATGTCTTAGCTGTTTATTTTAATTTATTCTACTTACATTTTTAGATACAATAATTTGCAATACTCTTAATAGTGTTTTATGCATGCAATGTTTCTGCATGCATACTACCACACTCCACCATATAGCTACCCCATAGTCTCCACTACATCCCGAACCATGATAAGCCCAGTTCTGTAGACCAGTTCTCGGACTTGGTTGTCTTTGTCCATTTAGTATTCCTTTATTTTGTTTCTTTATATAGAATATGTGAAAGAAATAGTTATTTTTCTTCTTCTGACTTATTTTATCCAGCCTGATGCACTCCATCGACATTGCAGCAATTTGCCTGAGTTTTGTCTTTTCTTATAGCTGAGTAGTATCCCATTTTGTATATGCACCACAGTTTTTATATCCAGTATCTATATCCAATATGGACATGAGTTGTTTCCAGATTTGGACTACTGTGAATAGTGTTGCAATGATCAAAGGAGTGCAAATGTCTTTTCTTAATAGAGTTTTTGGACACTGGGTAAATGCAAAGAAATGATATTGCGTCTTATGAAGCTCGGTTCTTTTGAGACTGATTATTTTTTATAAAGTTTTTTCAAATTAGAGTGTTTCGCGAGACTGAAATTTAAGGTATGGGATGAATGAATCACAAACTCTGTTCATAGCACAGTTTATTTGATTCATTTTATTGGGCAAGTTTATGCCACTTTCATCTCTCCCAATTATATTCCATTTCCATTATCTTTGAAAGTTTAATGCTCTTAAGGGTAGAAAATTCTTGGAAATTTAAAGACATATCAGTTTTCTAGAAAATATGTCTGTGTAATAACACACGCCAACATTTAGTGACTTTATTGTTTATTGCTCATATATTTTGTAGATTAGAAAATCAAAGTTTCCTCAGTTGAGTGATTCTCTCTCTGATAAGGCTGCAGTCATCTGCAGGTTCAACTAAGACCAGACTTCACTGCCAAGGGAGCTCACTTGGTGTGCTGGTCTTTGATTAAGGCCCCAGATTCTCTCCATGTGAAATCTCCAGATAGCTGTCTAAAATACTCCAAAAAAATGGAAGCTGATTTCCTCTCCAACACAAGTCATCCAAGAGAGCAAAACTGTAGCCAAAAATCCTTTTATTATAGAGTTTTGGGAGTCATCTGCCACCAGTAACTTCTGCTATACAATAGTCCCATCGTATTTATAATGAGTGTGCTCTGGTGCATATACATTTATCAATGTATGAGTTGTAATTCTGAAAGATAGTATATCCTAAACCAATGTTATATCAGTAAAATAAATAATAAATAGTTCACAGTTAGAGTCTAATAATATAAATAATAAAAACAAAACCATGATAAAGGATGTATGAATATTTCCATAAAATACTTTATGGGGAATAATACTTTTAGAATCTTACTGATCCCAGTTAACTAAAACTGGATGAGCAGGAATACCAGGTATGGTGTAGAAGGATCATACCAGTAAATATAAAAAAGCTAAAATAGAAGGATCACTTCAGCATCTGAGTTCTAAAATGCAAGCAATATACAGTAAAGATATATGTGGATACATAAGCGATTGATGGAATCCATCTGCTACCTCAGAGAACTATTTTTGGTATCATTGATTTTGCATATTTCACACCCTTTCTGGGTTACTACTCTTCTCCCTGGTCTTGGTCATACTCCCTCCTTATTTCAATTCATATACAACAGATCAGGTTAGTATTAAAAATGTTTGGGTGGGCATTTATCTTACACATGGCCAGCCCAGGTTCCATCTTTTGCATCCTATATGTTCCTTCAGGACTTTTTGGTGGATTTTGAACCAGGAGAACATCCAGAGCACTGCCAGGTATGGCCCCAAAACAAATAATAAAAACTATTTTTTCTCATTTTTATGGATATCAGAGCACTTCTAGGGGTCTGACCTCCAGAGGTCTCAATTGAATCCCATTTGAGTTTTTTCAAAACATTTTTGTTAAATGTCTACTATATGTAGAGGATGCAGAGTTGAAATAAGACCAGGTAATTTCCTAATCTCTTGAAATATACTCCATTGGATGAAAACATTGAAAAGGGGGGATTAGTACTACGTACCTAAAACTTGGAAATGTAATAAATAATTGTAGAATCAATAAAAGCAAAAGATGCAGACAAATAATATGAAAATATTATGCAATAAAAAATCTGGAAAGAAAATAAAATATTTAGATGAATAATAAATAGCTAGGGATAGTTACTTATTTAGTTGGTGTGATCAAGAACTTCACTGAGGAGACCATTGCAGAGTTCTGGGTGACAAGAAAGCAAATATTTGTTGAATTCTTTTTAAGGGGGGTAGGATGGATAAATCACGTTCTTTTAGAGTTACTGCTAGCTATTTTCTCAGTATAAATTAAATCAGCATTCTGATCTTCAAATTTTCTGAACAGCTCTTTATTACTCTCCATTTCTGATTCCGCCTTTAATCAGAAGGAGACACAGGTGCATCATCACTAGTTAAATATATTATTAAGATAATACCTTTAAAGCTCAGATGTTCTTGTTCAAAGAATAGGATGGTGGACAAAAGTCTAGGGAAGATCCTAGATAGCTTGTTCACAAGCTGCCGCCATCCAGATGTTGGGAAGTATTTCAGAAGAGAGAATTACTTTAATCTGTACTCAGAGCACATATAGCACCCAAGGGGGGAAAGATGCTTATCTTTTATATTTTCCTTTAAAGCCATCAATAAGGGACACACGTTTAATTTTTGCTAACTCCCTCCAGCCTTATTACATTCATTGTATTCGTTCTGAAAGCTTCCATCAGTAAAGAAAATTTCCATCTAGGATACATGGCAGCTTGATCCTTCTGCCAGGGGCATATTGTAAATGGGAATTCCAAGCAACACAAATAAGCTTAGAAAGACTTAATTTCTTTCAAATGTCTTTCTTGGCTCACACTCCTTTATCCAGACATTGAATTCTTTAAACTATTTCCAATTCTCTGATCAAACAGACTGGACTAATATTACCTGGGGATTGGGCTCTATCCAAAAGACCTGCTTTAGTCAACCAGTCAACCATCTGTTAAAGCTCCTGGATTCCTTCTATTTAGTGAGGCTTACATGTCATGTGGTATACATTTTCACCCTCTGAACCATGACTCTGACATCTTATTGGAGCAACTTGCCTCAATAACACATAATCTTTTCAAAGGTATTTTCTTCTTTTAAAGACTCTCTTTAAAAATCTCTTCTAGTAGCAGAGGTGTTCATGAAGTCTGCATGCATTAGTCAACTTAGATCAAGCATAACTTATTTCTCTTACCTCCCAACTTGGCTTTAATGTTGAATTTGGAGAAATTGATGGAGGGTAGAAAACAATAAATATATCCATTATTGAAGGTTTTAACAATAAAGTCAACCTAGAATCCTCCAAGAATTGCTTATAAGTATTCATTGCATGAGTGGCTTTGTTATATCCAACTATTCATAAGTGGCAATTACTACCCAACTTGTAGGAAAATACTTCAGCCTTCTAGGCATTTTACTCCTCTACATTTTTTACATCAACCATTAGGCATCTCACTTGTAGGAACAATGATATTGAAATGAAGACCAGAGTCCTAATCTTTGTTCAGATCATTTAATCACCTAAGGTCTATGGCCAGAAAAAAGAACACTAGCCCTTTGCTCATTGTGCAAAATGCAGTATCTATTCAATATATATCTTATGCACCATGTAGTTATCTTGTGCACTTTCTTTGGTCCCAAAGGTGGACATACTAAGAGAATGAGTAGTCTGATATGTCAAATAATAACTGGAAAATCTCTTTTAGCTGCTCTTTTCCTTTTAAGAGCACAATCAATATCAAGCATTTTATTCAAGATTGCATTTAATCCAGAACTCTATAAAGCAGTTTTAGTTTTTCCTTTATACCATATTCAGGATTACAGAACTTAGACACTTACCTAAGTCATTTATATGATAAGCTGAGAGTTACGATCTGAATTTGGATCATGAGCTGCTTTCCTTATTTGTTGCTTCTCAAAGCCAAAAGGAGAAAGTTACTACCAAAGAAGCATTTTCTTTAAACGTTAGAGGCAACAAACAGTATAAAAGTTTATTATTTAATCAAATTATGTTTTATTTGGGCTCATATCAGTAGTAAAAGACTTATCTAGCTAATATGTCGGTTCTATCTGGGAATATAAAGATATTTAACAATAATTCACTTCTTATCCAATGTGTTTAACTGGTTCTTTTGGGCAAAGTTGAGGCCCCACCTGGCAGTGCTAACTAAGGGTTTACTCCTGGCTCTATACTCAGAAATAGCTTCTGGCAGGCTCAGGGATCATATGGGATACCAAGGATCAAAACCAGGCCCCCGTCCTGGGTCCTCTTGTGCAAGGCAAACAATCTACCAATGTGCTATTTAAAAGACTGGGATATAGTTCAAAGGGAAGAATGAAAGCTCTGCATGCAGAAGTCTTAGGTCCAATCCCAAGCACTACTAAAGTGATCCCCATACAACAAGCCAATATGAGCTTCCTGAGCATTGCCAGATATAATCCCAAAACCAAAATAAGTAAATAAATTTAGAGCAAATACTTAGCATTAGTGATCTTAAATATTTATTTGAACTATAGTATATTAAATTAACTGAAGGGAGAGGAGCTCATCCCCTAGCCCTCTGGTTTCAAGGGATGGAGCAGTAAAAGAATTTGCCAAGAGAGTGAGACAATTTAGATGAGAACAAAGTAAATTTATTATAAGAAATAATATAGCAGAGACCTCCAAAGAGAGATATTTCCTTAGCACAGTTTTAGGGAGGTTTTTATTGTCTGTTTCTCTGGACTACTTATATGAGGAGTTTCTGCTTTCTATAATTTAGTTCATTTTGGGAGATGAGTGAACAGCAGATGTGTAGCCAGTTATAAGAAGGGAGTGAATTGTAAGTAAAATATTCTAAGTCAATCATGAGAAGGGATTGAAATGTATATATAATGGATATCCCAGGAGAGAATAACCTGGCTAATTCTAGGAACTCAGTGGCTGTGGGACCTCTAAGTGTTTTGAACATGGGTGATAATTTAAGTAAGGACAGCACAGTCAACTATGTTAGCAGGGATGATCTCAGTCTGTCAGATATTTGAAACACGGGAATTAAGCTAGGCATTTTTTAGACAGGTTATGATAAACTATGTCATTAAAGTTTGTTCACAATTTTTGGTATATATCTAATGTGTTTTTAAAAATATTTTTATTAAAACAATGTTCTATTTTAACATTATATGTTTCAGGTGTATTATTATAAACCAAAACATCTCTATATATGATATTGTTTGCCATTTAATTTTCAATTCTGTTCTTCAATGTACAGTTGACCAATTTTATCCAATTTACTCATCCTTTTTTCTCTCTTCCCTTCTGGCAGACACCAATTTTGTCTATAGTCTAAGATAGTTATTTTAATAATTGATGTTTATCTTTTGTATTCCTCTACTAAATATGAATTAAATTATATCCTGTTGCTGTTCTTAGACTTATTTCATTCAGTGTGATTTCCTCTACATTAATCAATATTGTTTGCAAATAACAGTGTCATCTTTTTATATAGTTTAATAGTATTTCATTATATGCTTGTATATATATGTACATATATATATTACAACTTCTTCACTCAATTATTTGTCAATCTTCTTTACTCAATCATTTTTCAATAGACATTTGTTGTTTCCAGACCAAGGTTGTTGTAAATAATGCTGTGTTGAACATAAGGCAAGTTCTTTGAATTATTTATTATTTTAAGGTAAATAATCAGAAGCAAACTATTGAATTTATTCTTTTCTTAGGAACCTCCATACCGCATTGAATTGTAGGTAATTGCACCAGTTTACCTTCTCAACAATAATGTATGGAGTTTCCCTTCTCTGCACATCCTCTTCAGACTTTATTGATTTTTGTCCTTTGGATACATATATTTTCAGTTAGGAGATAATAGTTCATTGATGCCAATAAGTAGTTCCTTCACATAAGCAATAATAAGCTAAAAGTGAATTTTAAGTCTTCAAATATAAAAATATGTTTTTAAATAAAAATATAATTAAGAGGGAAAATACATTTAAAATTTGCACCCAAAAAGAATAAAATTTAACTAAGTAGTGTTAGAGTTAGAATTAGAGTAGCCCATCTCCCCAAAACCCAGAGAGACAGAGACTGCCAATCAGTGATTCAAGTAACATAGGGATTTTATTTTTATGACCTGGGATCCCAGGGGTCCTACAGTTTCCTGATGAAGCTCATGGTCTATGAACCCTGAGCATTCACAGTATACAGCTTTTATAGAGTTTCAGAGATATTCCATGCAGCATTCCATACAGCAATCATTAAATCATTGAAAGACAATGAAGCAATCTTTCTTGACATGTGAGACAGTAATTCTTTCTAACTTTTACCACAGATATCCTTTCTCATTCCCCCTGCATCCCGTGTGAACGAACCATAGCCCTCTCTGCCTTCTCATGCTTGACCTATATTATACCCAGGTCAAAGCCCAGTTCAATGTATGACATAGATAAGGATGTGGGCAAGGTTGTACACAATGCTACTACCAAAATAGCAAGGGTAGACTTCCTGGTTAATCAGAAGTCCTCCTTTCTTTTAAGCTCAGAGGTGTAAGTTGCTTAAAAGCCTGAATTGTCATGATTGAACTCTTGCTAATACATATTCAATTGCTAATACATATTATAGAGTTTCAGAGATATTCCATGCAGCATTCCATACAGCAATCATTAAATCATTGAAAGACAATGAAACAATCTTTCTTGACATGTGAGACAGTAATTCTTTCTAACTTTAACCACAGATATCCTTTAACCACTGTTAAAAGCAGTATTCCAACAGTAGGGCAAAACTTTAATACTGAACATTATAAAATATTGCTGAAAAAATTAAAGAGTTTTTATAATGGAAAACAATCTAGGTTCATAGATTGAAAGACTTTAAGGTCATTCAAATGACAGTACACCTCAAAGCAATTTACAATTTTAACATAATCCATATTAAAACCTAATGCTTCTTTTAAGAAATATAAAAGATGATCCTAAAATTTGAATCACATAACAAACTTCAAAAAATGATTGACTGGGGTCAGAGAGATAGTATGGAGGTAGGGTGTTTGCCTTGCATACAGAAGAATGGTGGTTCGAATTCCAGCATCCCATATGGTCCCCGAGTCTGCCAGGAGTGATTTCTGAGCATAGAGCCAGGAGAAACCCCTGAGCATCACCAGATGTGGCTCAAAAAAAATCATAAAGAAAAAAATTGATTGACAGAACTAGAGAATTCATACTTCCCAATTTCACAAGTTATTTAAAAGTTACAATAAAGAAATCAATGTAATGCTAGCATGAGGAAAGGTAAATTTGAATTGAAGTTTCAGAAATAAGCCCAAAATCAATCTATAGTCATCTGATTCTCTTTTAAAAAGTGATTAGGCCAAGGACAACAGAATCGATACCCAATTCACAACATACTAGACACAGAGAAGACCACTTATACTAGCAGCCCAGGGGGTAAAAGAAATGGATATGGGACACATGCTGGATAGAGGGGTAGAGGAAGGACAACATTAGGGGTGGGAGCATCCTTGATTCGATATCACTATGTACCTAAAATATTACTGTGAAAGATTTGTAATCCACTTTGATTAAAATTTTAAAAAAAAGTGACTAGGCCATTGAGGGGAGAGAACAGTCTAGTATATGTCAACAAATGATGGGAAGCAATTGGGTATCTACATAACAAAAAAATGTAGTTGGCCTCTTACTGTAAACAATAGGTCTGAATGTTTCTGTCCCCACAAAATTCTTACCTTAGTCAAAACTCTAACTACACTGTAATGGTAATTGAAGATTCAACCTTTGAGAAGTAAATATGAGGTCATGAAGGTGGACTCTAATGATAAAATCTGAACCCTGATAACCCCAGAGGTAGCAGAGAGCTCTCTCACTGTCTCTGTCAAGTGAGGGCTGATCTTGTTAAAGGCATGTGTGGAGCCAGCCAGAGAGAATACAGTGGGTACGCCACCTGCTTTGCAATTGCCCAACTTAAGTTTGATCCAAGCACTCTATAAGGTTCTCTGAGCATGGCCAGGGGTGATCCCCAAAAAGAGCCAGGGTAAGTCCTGAGCACAAGTGGAAGTAGCCACAAAACAAAAACAAAACAAAGCAAAACAAAAGAGATGCACTTGCAAGTCAGAAAGAGTACTCTCACCAGAAAGATCATTCTGCCTTTAGAACAATGAGAAATATATTTTTGTTTATACTGTTTATAATGGAAGTCTTATCAAATAAGTACAAGCATTAATTTAGTAATTATCAAAGACCTCAGTTCTAAAACTATATTTTTACTATAAAATAAAATAAAACAAAGAGTAAATACTGGTTTTTACTTAACAGTGATTTCTTATATATGATACCTAAATTACAAAGGAAAAATATAGATAAATTGAACTTCATCAAAATTAGTCATTTTTGCAATAAAAGTAAAAAAGAAATCAACCACAAAATTATAAGTTGCTAATTATATAGTTGATAAGAATTGATAGACATAAATATAGTTGTTAATTGTTGGTAAATACCTTTTATTATATAACCTATGGCTAAATTAAAAACCTCCAAATCAGAGAGTCAACAGCTAACTAGCATAACATCATTCAGAGGATCTAAAATATGAGCAGTATTTGTAGAACACAGAAGACTTTGATGCAAGTTTGAGGAATTCCTAAGAACAAACAGAATCAAGTTTGGAGGGTTAGAGTAAAACTTCACCCTCAGAAGAGAAGGGCATTCTATGGCTACAGTGCATGAGGAAAGGCTTCCCAACTCAGAGTCACAGGAGAAATAAATCATATTAGTCAAGTTGTCTGGACTCCGTGGAGAGGAGGTGATGCTTGATGTACTGTAGAAGGTGTGTTTTCAGGTTTATTTGCAAAGAGAAATTTTTCTGGGTCAGCAAGAGAAGATCTAAAACCTTAAGTGGCCTGACCATTCCAGCTTCAGAGATGCTGCAACCAGAAGCAATGGTCCTCACAGGATTTTGCTTGTCCTGAAATAAAGGCTCCCTTGATCTTTTAGAAGGGAATTGGCAAGGCTCTTTTTCTCTTGTTGGGAAAAACAAAGTGATGGTCTCTTTTTCAGAAGAAAAGCCACATGATAATAAAAATACAACCTGTATTCAAGACCCTTTCTTGAGTATTTGTAGCTATGTAAATGTTACGATTTATTTAAATAAGTTAATATTTGCATTATTCTTGATTAATAGTTTATTCATGTCAGTGATTATTGATCGTTAATTTTATTATAAGCATTTATCATGTCCTACCTTGGGAGCAAAAATTCAGGGCTTCTTTACTTCCATAACCTGCTATGGAGCTATCAACTTTCAACTCTGAAAAGTTTAGATACATTCGAGTATTATTTGCCCTAGTCAAAGAGGCCACCGGTTCTTCTCTAGTGAATGAGTGAATAGAAAACTGAATGGAAACTGTGGTACATATATACAATGGAATATTATGCAGCTGTCAGGAGAGATGAAGTTATGAAATTTTCCTATACATGGATGTACATGGAATCTATCATGCTGAGTGAAATAAGTCAGAGAGAGAGAGAGAGAGAGAGAGAGAGAGAGAGAGAAACGCAGAATGGTATCACTCATCTATGGGTTTTAAGAAAAATGAAAGACATTCTTGCAATAATAATTATTATCAGACACAAAAGAGAAAAGAACTGGAAGTTCCAGCTCAACTCACGAAGCTCACCACAAAGAATGATGAGCTTAGTTAGAGAAATAACTACATTTTGAACTGTCCTAAAAATGAGAACCTATGAGGGAAAAGGAGAGCCTGTCTAGAGTACAGGCGGGGGGTGGGTGGGGAGGAGGGAGATTTGGGACAATGATGATGGGAACGTTGCACTGGTGATGGGTGTTGTTGTTTACATGACTGAAGCCCAAACACAATCATGTATGTAATCAAGGTGTCTAAATAAAATATATTAATTAAAAAAAAGATAGCAGAACTGTCAGATTTTCTGCAAAATTCCAGCCCAATAGTGACAAGTTTTTCCCAATAGGGATATGTGTAACCTTATTAAGAGTGACCTTGTTAAGGAGCCTGTTGTGTTCTTCTATGAGAATTCTGCCATGAGAAATACTGAGCACTGGGGGAAGCTGCAGGGTCCTCATCTGCTCACTTACTTTCTCTTGATTCTTAGTGAAGTAGAAGGCTTCATGACCCAATCCCAGAGGATCAGGGAGACACTGCAAATAATCTACACAAGGACATAAAATAAGTCCTGGAATTCCACTTAGAGCCTTCTGCTCCTAGCACAAAGACTTTGGCCAGGACCTCTTTGAATCTTTTTTCTCAGCCTTCTTCATTGATTAGGACTTGGAGTATGTTCACATTTTCATGAATGTGTGTTTCATCCCACGATTAAAAGAGTTCATCCTTAATCAGGACTGGAATGACCCCAAATCCCAACTTCAGCATGCTGTTTGACACTTTGACCAGAAGGCAAGGAAGAATTCTGCAGACCGTCGGACCCTCCCACGCTAGAACCTACACAGTGGCAATTTACTTCAAGGGAGAAAAAAATCAGCTGTGGAAAAGGACCAAAGATTCAGCAAGCGAAAATGGGAGCAGCTATGGATGCACTAACCTACGCCTGACCGCAGTTCAATCCCCCAGCATCCCATATGGTCTCCCAAGCCAGGAGAGATTTCTGAGTGCATAGCCAGCAGTAACCACTGGGCATCACCGGGTGTGACCCAAAAACCAAAAATGAAGTAGAATCACTGGATCATATGGTAACTCAATTCTTAATTTTTGATAAGTCTTAATACTATATTCTAAAGAAACTGAACCAATGACATTCCCATCAAAAGTAACTAAGTTTTCCTTCCTCCATCATCACTTCCATATATTTGGGATTTGGGGTCCTGATTGTTTTTGTTCTTCTTGATCTGTGATAATATCATCAGTATAAGGTGATAACTCATTTTGATTCACATTTCTCTGAGAATAAGTAACAAAGAACACTTTATCATATACTTATTGGCCATCTATATGTGCTTTTAAAGTAAGTATCTCTCCAGCTCTTCTCTGAAAAACTAATGGAGTTTTTGCTTTTGGTGAGGGTGGTGTTCTCTGGGAAACCTCTCACGCAGTTCTCAGGATGCCTGGAGATCCCTTCGAGAAATTCTCCAGTCAACCTGTCTAGCTACGTAATGCAAAAGATGAATTCAGTGTTGCTTAGACCTACTTTGCTAGAGATTATCCTGGACCTCTCTGGTTGTACCTGGGACTCCAGGGATCTATTTGATGATCATGTATTGCCAGGAATTAAACAAAAGTCAGCCAGGTGCAAGGCATGTGACTTAACTCTGGTATTCTTTCTCTCTCACTCTCTATCCATTTATCTACCTGTCTGTCTTTCTTTTTTTCCTCTTTAGACACTTTGGTCTGCACTATTGTTAATGAAGGAATAATGTGTATATCACTTTATCTCTATCCAACACCCAGTTTTTTTTTCCTGAGTGATCAGTTCCAATTATTATTGTCATAGTAGTTCCTTCTTTGCACTAACTGCACTGCTCCATTATTTATGGCAAGCTTCCTACCATGGAATGGCCCTTCTGACTATCCTCTATTGACTCTGTATATTATCACCATCTTTCTTTCATTTTTCTTATATCCCATAAAAGAGTGAGATATTATATGTCAATCTCTCTCCTGCTGACTCAAATCACTCAACATAACACTCTCCATAATCATCCATAATTTCATGACTTCATCTTTTGTAAGAGCTGCCTAGGATTCCATTGTGCAGATGTAGGGTACAGTATTTATAGTATTACTCTTCATTCCCAAAACTGATGGCTCTTATGTACAGACAATAAAATTCAAGTCTAAAATTAAAGACTAAAATTAAGACCATCCCTAGATATGGCAACTCCCCATCCTATAACTTTGTGATATTCGCTATGATTTTGCTCACTGACATATGTCTTTGTTCAAGCTATTGTCATATTCAGAATACTACATCCCTCTTTTTATGTTCAAATGTAAATATTTTATGATCAAACTTACAGACACTTTATTTTTCATAATAATAATAATTTTTATTTTTTAATATTTTATTTTAACACCTTGATTACATACATAATTGTGTTTTAGTTTCAGTCATGTAAAGAGCACCACCCATCACCAGTGCAACGTTCCCATCACTATTGTCCCAAATCTCCCTCCTCACAGCCACCCCCCGCCTGTACTCTGGACAGGCTCTCCATTTCCCTCATACATTCTCATTGTTAGGACAGTTCAAAATGTAGTAATTTCTCTAACTAAACTCATCACTCTTTGTGGTGAGCTTAATGAGGTGAGCTGGAACTTCAGGCTCTTTTCTCTTTTGTGTCTAATAATAATTATTATTGCAAGAATGTCTTTCATTTTTCTTAAAACCCATAGATGAGTGATACCATTCTGCGTTTTTCTCTCTCTCTCTCTCTCTGACTTATTTCACTCAGCATGATGGATTCCATGTACATCCATGTGTAGGAAAATTTCATGACTTCATCTCTTCTGACAGCTGCATAATATTCCATTGTGTATATGTACCACAGTTTCTTTAGCCATTCGTCTGTTGAAGGGCATCTAGGTTGTTTCCAGAGTCTTGCTATGGTAAATAGTGCTGC
>PVKC010031312.1:0-14564 GCA_004027635.1 Crocidura indochinensis
ACAGTCAACTTCAGCAAGACTCTAAATTCACCCATGTACTTCTTCCTTAACTACCTGTCCCTGGTGGAGATCATTTATGCTTCTACTGTTGTTCCTAAATTCATCACAGACTTGCTTGCTAAGATCAAAACCATCTCCCTGGAGGGCTGTCTGACTCAGATATTCTTTTTCCACTTCTTTGGAGTTACTGAGATCTTCCTGCTTACAGTTATGGCCTATGATCGCTATGTAGCCATCTGCAAACCCCTCCACTATACAACCATTATGAGTAGATCTGTGTGTCGCCTTTTGGTGGCCAGTTCCTGGCTGGGTGGTTTGGTTCACTCTATGGTTCAGATTTGTATTGCTGTCCAATTACCCTTCTGCGGTCCCAATGTGATTGACCACTATTTCTGTGATCTCCAGCCATTGTTCAAGATTGCCTGCACTGATACCTCTGTGGAGGACGTTATTGTGTTTGCTAACAGTGGATTATTTTCCATATTCTCCTTTCTCCTCTTGGTGACCTCCTACATTGTCATCTTGGTCAACTTGAGGAACCATTCTGCAGAAGGGAGGCGCAAAGCCCTCTCCACCTGTGCCTCTCACATCATGGTGGTCATCTTGTTCTTTGGACCTGCCATCTTCCTCTACATGAGGCCCTCTGCCACCTCCACTGAGGACAAGCTGATGGCTGTGTTCTACACAGTCATCACCCCCATGCTGAACCCTATAATTTACACACTCAGAAACAAAGAGGTGAAAGTTGCGATGAAGAGGTTGTGGTGTAAAAAGGTGCTTTCAGGGGAGTAGAGTAATAAAGTGGAATGAGCAAGAATTGGTTCACTAAATATATATCCAGATTTTGGTCAGCAATGATGAATTGAACAAAAGTTAACCTATGTATTTATTTTCTTGTATTTTAGATGATCTCTTTTTAGTCTATGGGTTCAACTATGTTGTTTTCTTGATATTTGTATTTTTGAGAGTGTTGAAAATTGAGATTCTTTTCTTTACCTTTTCAGTTATTTATTGTGGAGAGTACATAGATGTAAGGATGTGATCATCTTGACTGGACCCTTTACCCATTTATCTTCTACCTTAGGTTCATTCACTATACCTTTTGGTGTTATTTATTATATTGTGTTCACTGGAGATTGTTTATCCATGAAATTTTGTCGGAACATTAGGTAAATTTTCTGCAGAATTTGAGGTCCAAAGCTCACTAACATGATTATAACTTTGAAATTCTACAGTAGTAACTTTACTGGAAATAAGATACTTTTGGAGTGGAAATATATCCTAGGGGTCAAAATGTAATAAAATTATTAACCATCTGTATATTAATCTAAATAATTTTATAAAAATTCTATTTCTAGGTAATTGTTTTAAGACACTGAGATATTGCTTGCTTCAGTGAAATCTAGCCTGTTATTCTTTATATGAGGTTTGTAAACTAAGAATGTTTTTCTATGTTTAAATGGTTGGAAAAAACCATCTTGCAATGTTTATGTGCTGTATGAATTTAAGTTTTTTACTACGTATTTTATCATTTATGGCACTGTGATTATATTTCAAAATATTGTTAATTTTACTTTTATGTAGATGTTATTCCAACATCATAGTAATATTGGAGTGCATCCTTCCCTTCACCAATAAAAATCAATTTTAGTATCCATAAAGAAAGTTTTTCTGATCTTCATCCATACATTTTGTGTGTAGCAGTAGTGTGTCAAAGAGCATATGTTTGTAAAGGTTTTATTTATCTTTTAACAGAATTTCAATATGAATTTTAATAGCCTACCATTGATCTACAATGCAATAAAATTGTGCAGTACAGCTTTACACCTCAACATGTGTTGGCATGAACTTGCATGCTATCAAAGATTTAGTGTCATTACATCATCACAATGACTTTCCATCCAACCCAAGTGAATTGTGGAAAAGTGACAGTTTTTACTCATGGGCATGTAGCCTGGGAACAAAAAGTAGAGAGCACCAACAAGTAGACATTGGTTAAAGGGTTCCAGCAATAAACCTCAGAATCAAAAGTCATATACTGCATTAGAACAGTATGGGACAAGACCTGGTCATGATACATTGGAAACAGACCCCTGAATAAGGCTGTAACCTGCATCACATACATATCTACTTAAAACTTTAAATCAAGACATGTTAATGGGGGCCGGGCGGTGGCGCTGGAGGTAAGGTGCCTGCCTTACCGTGCTAGCCTTGGATGGATCGCGGTTCGATCCCCCGTGCCCCATATGGTCCCCCAGGCCAGGGGCGACTTCTGAGCGCATAGCCAGGAGTAACCCCTGAGCATCACTGGGTGTGGCCCAAAAAAAAGACATGTTGGTGTTATAAATATCTTGAGATTATATGCTATTTCATTTTATTTTTAAAAAAATTATTTAAAGAAAATGTATCATATAGTTGACACAGTGGTCATAATACATTTGTTTACAGATAAGTGAAAGCAAAGTTATTAAAAGTAAAAATTAAAAATTAAATGTAAGAATGTAAGAGAAGAAAGAATTATAAAAAGAAAGAAAAAGTACAGTAGCAAGCAGATTTGAGAAAATTAATGAAGTCATTAATAAAGTCATTAATACAATAGCAGAAGGATTAGTAGTTATTGTTGTTAGCTCTCCATTCTATTAAATTGATGTGTTCCTTTAGGGATAATAGCATCAAACAAATGAAGTTGTCCAGAATTCAAAGCATTATTACTGATACTATTACTTTTAGGGGTGTGTACTCAGTTGTGAGGTCTCCTGGAAGGAGGGACATATGAAGGGAAGGTGCCCACATTCTACATGCTAATTTTATGTGCAAAATTTAAACTCACTAAGGAGTTAGTCCAAATTTATGGTGACACATTCTAGTTTAAATTTCCAAGGTCAGTTCATGATGAGCAATTTCCCAGACAAAATGCAGATGTCCTACTTCCAGAGAAGAAAGAAGGAGGAAACAAGCATTGTAGAGGAACAGTAACATTTCTATACTGGAATATAACAGACACAAATCCTGGTCAGTAGCTCAAGTTTCTAATACCAAAGTCAATGGATTTTTTTTTTTTACTGGATCACGACTGGCAGTGCTCAGGGCTTACTCCTGGCTCTACTCTTCTACTCTTAGGAATTACTCCTGGTAGGATTCAAGCGACCATATAGGAATTGAACCCAGGTCAGCTGCATGCAAAGCAAGTGTCCTTCCGAGGTTTGGCATTATTATTTTTGTTTGATTTTGTTTTTGTTTTTGGGCCATACCAGGAAGCACTCAGGGATTACTCCTGGCTCTGCGCTCAGAAATCTCTCCTGAAAGGCTAGGAAGACCATCTGGGATTCTGGGGACTGAACCCTGGTCAGCCGCATGCAAGGCAAACTCCCTACCTGCTGTGCTATTGCTATGGCCCCTGGATCTTTTCTCCTTCCTTCCTTCCTTCCTTCCTTCCTTCCTTCCTTCCTTCCTTCCTTCCTTCCTTCCTTCCTTCCTTCCTTCCTTCCTTCCTTCCTTCCTTTTCTTTCATCTTCCTTCCTTCTTCCCTCCCTCTCTCCCCCCTCCCTCCCTCCCTCTTTCCTTCTTTTTTTTTTCTTTTTGGTGTTTAAGCCACACCAAGTGACATTCAGGAGTTGCTCCTGACTATGCACTCAGAAATCACTCCTGGCTTGGGGGACCATGTGGGACACAGGGGATCGAACCGAGGTCCATCCTGGACCTGCTGTGTGCAAGGCAAACACCCTACTGCTGTGCTATCGCTCTGGCCCCAAGCTGGCTTTAATTTTCAATTAACTTATATTTATTTGTAAAACACGTCAATTTTCAGTGTAGTGTCTAATGAACTTTTGAAGAAATTCAGGTTTATGTATCATCAACATCAAATCTTATCCAATTTCTATTTTCCTAAAAGTGCTTCTCTTGACCTTTTCCAGGTACACCTCACAGGAAACCTCTTATCTTTTCCATCATTGTTGATTTCTTTTTCCATTTTTTTTTGTTTTTTGTTTTTTGGGTCACACCCGGCAGCACTCAGGGGTTACTCCTGGCTCCATGCTCAGAAATTGCTCCTGGCAGGCACGGGGGACCATATGGGGCACCGGGATTCGAACCGATGACCTTTTGCATGAAAGGCAAACACCTTACCTCCATGCTATCTCCCGGACCCCTGTTTTTCCATTCTTAAAGTCATTTAAATAGAATCACAAATCATGTAGTTTATTTTTATTTTGTTTATGACTTCTTACACTTAATGTTTATTGAGATTCAGACTGGAGTCTATCTTCATTATATCTTTTCTTATTTATCCTTTTTCTCTAGCTATGCATGATTGAATATATTTTTCATTTTTGGGCCATTTTTGGGCAGTTACTCCAGAGGTTAACCTGGAGTTACTCCTGGTTCTGCACTTAAGAATTACTCCTGGCTCTGCCTAGGTGGCCATATGGGATTGAATCCATTTTGACCACATGCAAAGCAAGTGCCTACTCATTGTACTATCACTCTGCCCATGGCTGAATTTTTATAACTTTGCACATGCCTTTTTGAAATGCCCATTCCATATATCATATACTAAATAAATTCATTTATCTTTTATTATCCAGTTCATACCTTTTTTAGTTATTGCAAGGCCTTATTATTAGTTCACCCACTTAATGAAGGAGTCTTAATTTGTTTCATTTCAGATCAGTTCACTCAAATTACTGCCATCTAGTGACAACTTGGTGACTAACACAAAATGTGACAAATAATTTTCCTGGGACTTTCTCCCAATATGGAGGGTAGGATGCTGCTGTGTGATATTTTTGTCTCCCCCTAGTCATTGTACTGGTAAATGTCCTCATTGTGCTCCCTATCATGACCAGAAATCTTAGTTTTCTAAGACTTTTTGTAGATCTGAAACGTCTAACTCAGCCTCCAAATTGGTCTCAGATTTGTTGACTAAACAAAACAAAACAAAACAAAACATTTTCCCAGTGGGACTGCATGACACAGATTTTAAAAATATTTTTAATTTTAATTTTTTTGATCTTTGGGCCTCTCTTTGTGATGCTCAGAGCTTCTCCCTTGCTCTTTGCTTAGGAATCACTTTCAGTAATACTCTGGGTACTGGAGATAGAACCTTGGCTATGTGCAAGACAAATCCCCTCCCCCCTTTTCCTCTGGTCCATTGTTTTTAATCCACACCTTTCTGACACTGAAATACTCCTGCTCACTATGGTGGCCTATGGCCACTTGCTGCCAACAAGGCTTGCATCAAGCCCTGTACCTAGTTTCCCATCAGGAATTGGCATATGTGTGCTTTTCTGGTGAGCCCATTGTGGGTGAGAAACTTTGTGAACTCCTTTACTCAAATATACCCCATTTTCTACTTGTTATTCTGTAGCCCCAAAATAGTCAGTCACCCTCTGTGATGCACTTCTACTGCTCAAAGTTGCTTGTTTGACATCTTCCTCATAGTTCTGCTTATTGTTGCTAGTGGGAGAATCCTTACTGTGACCAGCTTTGTGTTTCTCTTAGCTTCCTTCATGGTCATCCTGCTGCATCAGAGGACTCAAAGTTCTGAGCGGTGGTGCAGTGACTTTTCCACATGTGAGTTCTGTACCATTGCAGTTACTTTTTTTTTTTGTGGCCATGTCTTCTGTTATCTTAAGGGTTCAGCAAATAACTTGAAAGAATTCTCATTAAAAGATGACTATAGAGGATTTAGACTCTCTCCTCAAGTCATAGTTTAATTGACAAAGATTTTCCTGAGAGGAAAGCAACTCCACAGGGAGCTTGTTCCCTTGATTACAGTATATGCCTGCTTTATTTGAAATAGTTCATGGATGTAAGGATTTAATCACAACCTCGGATTTTCAATAGGCAGGTAGGCTCCTTATATGATAAAAGGATCTTAAAATCTCCACACTTGCAGCTTCAATTATTGTTTGTTTATTAGATATGTCGAAAACTTAAGATACATCCAGATGGTTTGAGTTTTCCTTTTATAATTTTTTTTGTGTGATTCATCTTTGTCATTATCTACTTTATTTTTGAAGGCTCCCAAGAACATTGATGATTGGCAATCACAGTGACAACTACTACTCAGCAGCATCAGAACATAAACTGGTGTTGAAAAACAAATCTGAATTGGGTTAAAAACTGATTTCTGACTTTATGTCCTGGTAAATATCTATTTTTTCTTTTGGACCATACCCGGTGATTCTCAGGGGTTACTCCTGGCTCTGCATTAAGAAATTACTCTTGGTGGTGCTGAAGGAACCATATGGGTTTCTAGGGATTGAACCTGGGATGGCTGTGTTCAAGACAAATGCCCTACCGACTGCCCTATCAATCCAGCCCCATTTCCTGGTGGTAAATATATAGTGTGTGTTTTAGAACCCAATTAACCTTGCTTAGTTACTATCATTTTATCTAGAAATAAAAGAGGTTAAGAGTTATAGGTCTTGAAACTTTTTTAATCCCAATTTCTAGAGTAGTTGACTTAAGTAATCAATATTTTTCTAGCTGGGAGACATCAGTGAAAAATGAACTTGGTCGAAAATACTGACCAAAGCACCTTCATTGTCCAGAGACCAGAGATCCTCAAGAGGAAGGATCCAACACTTTTACCTATCCCGGTTTTCTCAAATCATACCATCATCTTAAGGTGTTTTAGCATTTGTGGCTAACTTCATAGGGAACTGTAGGCACTTGAGTACTTTGAGATCCATCTGAGCTGATTCTTTGTTGAAGGCAGGAAAAATGGCACTAGATTTTTTTTTTTACATGAAGGTAGGTAGCATGTTTGAAAATAAGGTGCAGAATTGCTAAGCAGTCACAAGATTGGGCAAGTCAATTCCTCTCAGAGCAGCAAGTTCTAATTTATAAATGAGGAGGTAAGATTTGATAAAAGAAGGGGTATAAATTAAATTGACTTTTTTAGTTGTAAAACATGAATTTACATGAAATTTGGTGATTTTTAAGTCCTCTATAACATAGGAATCCATTTGGAAGGTAGGAATTTATGATTGGGTGGAGGATCTGTTTCTAATCTGGTCAGTCTCGATAGCACTATTCTCTAAATTTAACCTCTGGTCATCTTCAGTATTTATCATTATATTCCAGTTAAGCAATGCAAAGTTTCCCTAATTGTAGAATCTACAATTGCTCAAGTGCTGATTTGGGCTCTTACATGTTTGTTATATTCTTTTTCATTAAAAAGGCCATTGTGGGGGCCGGAGAGATAGCATGGAGGTAAGGCATTTGCCTTTCATGCAGAAGGTCATTGGTTCAAATCCCAGTGTCCCATATGGTCCCCTGTGCTTGCCAGGAGCGATTTCTGAGCATGGAGCCAGGAATAACCCCTGAGCACTGTCGGGTGTGGCCCAAAAACCAAAAAAAAAAAAAAAAAAAGAAAAAAAAAAGGCCATTGTGGGGGCTGGAGAGATACATGGAGGTAAGGTGTTTGTCTTGCATGCAGAAGGATGGTGGTTCAAATCCTAGCATCCCATATGGTTCCCCGAGCCTGCCAGGAGCGATTTCTGAGCGTAGAGCAGGAGTAACCCCTGAGCTCTGCCGGGTGTGACCCAAAAACCAAAAAAAAAAAAAAGTCATTATGTTTCTACATCTTTGGCATAAAAATCTAGTAAGGCTGAACATTAAACCATTGCCTTATCTGAGTGTTCAGATCACCATTTTATGTGTCTCTATATCTTTCATTGATAGAAAGATGTGTCCAGATGAAAGATATGTTTTTATAAAAAAATTAAATTGCCTTGTCATTCTAAGAAAAGACAATATTTAATTTTAACTCTAAGTGATTTATACTAAGTCTTTGTGTACAGTTATGATTAAAGAATACAAAATCTATGAGTAGGCTGCTTCAATGAAAATTCTTGTTCTATTGTTGTATAACCTCTGACCAGTTAATTTATCTATTTTCTTGTTCCTAAATAGTGTGGCATAATAATAATAATAATAATAAAATATAATAATACCCACGTCACTGATCTGGGTGATATTTAAAATGTATTGAGTGTTTTATAATGTGTATATCATAGTATTATAAAAATAATAGCTCAAGTGGCAAATAATATATAATGAATGATAACATTAAAAATAATTTTGAATATTATTATATCTCAGTTGAATATATGGGTTAAAAATTATGATCATAAAACATCTGTAACTTGCTATAAAAGAAATATGATAAAATACCATTAGAATACAGAGTAAGGTATATCTATCCTTTTTATCATTTCTCACGTAATCTAGGAAGAATATGCACTATGCATAAAGAAGTAAGTAAAGACCCATTGGGTTAGTAAAAACATGTATATCTGGGGAATGATAAAAGGTGCAAGGATCAGCAATGACCACTTTAAGAAGGACCTGGATTTTCATGTTCTAACAGTTATAGTTTATGCTGTGGTCAATGGGGAGTGCTGATAGATATTAAATAGAGAAGTAACATAAAATATATAATTATAGTTTCTCAATTATTTTCTTCTCCAATAGGAAGTTACAATAGATTGGAGTGTTAAAGGCAAATTTAATTGAGCAAACCAACCGAAATTAGACTTGGAAGAAGGGCAGGATTAAAAGAAACATGAAAAGTGTGATTCTGTGAAGGGAAGCTAGCAATGAGAGCAAACAGGAAAGTCTGTGGGCTGGGCTGGGGTCCCTCACTAGAAAAGAGATGAGCTGAAAATCACTGGGTAAGAGGCAGTGTATTGAGATAGGTCAGACTGAAAAACATTCACAGTGAGCAAGGGTGTTTAGAGGTTTCTCAGATATTCTCAAGCAGTGGAAAATGTGAGAACAGAAGGTCCTAGGAAACAATTTTCCAACTGGAGTGAACAGGATGGAGGTAGTGAAACATTTGGAGATTAAGTATTTGATATTATGGGTGTCAGCAGATGTGCATGAGAAGTGATGGTAATGATAATGGAGAAGTTAGGACTCAGTGGATATATGAATGAGTGAGTATGATAACAGTCTAGGAATGGGAAAAGAAAGAGAAGCATAGGGGCCCAGGAGATAGCAGAAAGAGAAGCATAGATTAACTATGACATTGAAGCATCAGTGAAGTGTGACAGTGTTATCAAGATCTTTTCCTATGGTTTTATAGTCTGAGATATCTATGATATAAGGTATTATAATGGTATTAATGGTATGTAATAGTATATATGGCATATAATAATAATATTATACCATAATAATGGTATGTAATGGTATATATTATAAGGTTATAATGATATATAATATATATATATAATATAAGGTATTATATGGTATAAGGTATTATGGTACCATGTATCTATGGTATAAGGATTTTGCCTTAGGTCATAATACCTAAGATTTTAATGTGATGCAGGCAATAAATTTGTTGAATTTTGAAGTTGTCTATATCTTAAAGAGAGAGATTAGACAGGAAGATGGTTTAAAAATTATTAGATCTTGGAGAGAAAAGGTTTGCCCTGGTCTAAGGATGACAAAATAATTAAGAAAATCATGTTCACAGCCTTAGTTTCCATTCTTTTGCATACTGGTGATTTTTCTTTAAAAGGAGTGTGAGTTTCTATTTTTGCTAGCCAACTTTAAAATAGACATATTAGGGTTAAAAAACATGTTATTTGGCTTTTCAAAGAGAAGAATAATGTACAGTTTTCTTGAAAAGAAGTTTTAACGTTTTTTTTTTGGTTGTTTTGGGGCCACACCTGGTGATACTCAGGGGTTACTCCTGGCTCTGAGCTCAGAAATCACTCCTGGCTTGGGGGACCATATGGGACACCAGGGGACCAAACCATAGTCTGTCCTAGGTCAGCTGCATGCAAGGAAAATGCCCTACCACTGCACCACCTCATCTGGCCCCATGAAGTTTTAACTTTTTGATGTGTGACTCATTGTTTTTTGTTTGTTTGTTTTTTTTTTTTGGTCAGAATCTGGTCACTGGTGAGCATATACAAAACTTATTTTATCCTGAAAAGATGAACCTAACTAGAAACTTCTATTAGTTTGATAGCAGTGGATATGCCAGGACAATTTGGTATGGTATTTAGGTAATAGTTGATCTGAAGTTTCTTTGATTTGAGAATTTCTCAGTAGTTTGAGCAGTGGGGTTAAAGGTTTGAAAGTAAAATGATGGAGGCAAATTAATATCTTCAGATTGTTTAAATATTAGTCAGATAAATATAATTATTGAGGCTGCATGACTAGTGAAGGAATATGACCAAGTAAATTGGGTACTGGTGGAACAGAGTAAATAGTACAAATACTTCTTTAGGAAGAGAATATTTAGTAGTGAAAAGATGATATTTTGAGGCAGAGATAAAGTAAAGAAAAATTTATGAACAGAAATGTATCATGGTGAAATAGAGAAGCTCAAAATACAATGAATAGTGAAAATGTAGGCAATGAACTTTAATGACATTCAAATATTGTTACTTGTAATGAATTGGGGAAAAAAACCCTGAGTGGAAATAAGATATCCTATTTATAAATATCCAATGACAGATGAGTGGATAAAGAAATCACACATACACACACACTCAAATACTACTCAACTATAAGAAAATATTAGATCTTACCTTTTTAAGTAAGTTTGATGGAACAAGAGGATGTTATGTTCAGTGAAATGTCAGAGGGAGGACAAATGCTGGATTATGTCACTCATATGTGGCATATGAAGAAACAACACAAGGTAATGAACAATGGTGTATGAAACACAGCTTTGGACTGACAACAGAACTGAGGTTACCAAGGGAAGAAAGGGACTTAAAATGGGAGAGATGTGCCAGAAAACATGAACATTATTATAACAATAAATAAATATGAGTAAGAAAATGTAGCGTAGTTCTTAGTCTCAGATGTACAATTTGTGTGCCACTGAGTAAACATTTCTTAGGAAATAAAATTTAAAATATCTGATATTTAACTTCTAATATATAAATTGTTATTGGACTTCTAATTGGTGCTAAATGAGTCCCTGTTGGTTAAATGAATGATACTGTGATGCTTGTATTTTGTAAAGTGTTTCACTCTGTCTAACATGCTAATTTAAGCCAAATTAATGTGACATCAGTGTTTGTTTATTGCAGGTCTCTCAGTACCTTACATTCAGCTCATCTGAACAGATTCTAGGATGAGTAAAAGTAATGTGACTGAGTTAATTATCGTCGGTCTTTTCCAGGACCCAGAAGTGCAGAGAGTGTGCTTTGCGTTGTTTCTTCCTGTGTACTTGGCCACGTTGGTGGGCAACGGCCTTATTGTTGTGACAGTCTATTGCAGTAAGAGTCTGAGTTCCCCCATGTACTTCTTCCTTAGCTACCTGTCACTGGTAGAGATCAGTTACTCTTCCACGGTTGTTCCTAAATTCATCACAGACTTACTTGCCAAGATCAAAACCATCTCTTTGGAGGGTTGTCTGACTCAAATATTCTTTTTTCACGTCTTGGGAGTTACTGAGATCTTTTTACTCACAGTAATGGCGTATGATCGTTATGTAGCCATCTGCAAACCCCTCCACTATACAACCATCATGAGTCGACCTGTGTGTCGCCTTCTGGTTGCTGGTTCCTGGCTGGGGGGTTTGGTTCACTCTATGGTACAAATCTTTGTCACTGTCCAATTACCCTTCTGTGGTCCCAATGTGATTGACCACTACTTCTGTGACCTCCATCCCTTATTCAAGATAGCCTGTGCTGATACTTCTGTGGAGGGAATTATTGTGTTGTCCAACAGTGGATTAATCTCTGTCTTATCCTTCCTTCTCTTGGTGACTTCTTATATTGTCATCTTGGTCAACTTGAGAAATCACTCTGCTGAAGGGAGGCGCAAAGCCCTCTCCACCTGTGCCTCTCACATTATGGTGGTCATCTTGTTCTTTGGACCTGCCATCTTCCTCTACATGCGGCCCTCCTCCACCTTCACCGAGGACAAACTGGTGGCTGTGTTCTACACAGTCATCACCCCCATGCTGAACCCCATCATCTACACACTCAGAAATGCTGAGGTTAAAAATGCCATGAGGAATTTGTGGTGTAAGAAGATACATTCAGGGGTGGAATAACAGTGAAAGTTTGAAAATAAATTAGCAGGACTGGAGTGATATAGTACAGCAGGTAGGGCATTTTCCTTGCACACAGCTCACCCTGGATCAAACTCTATGTGTTCCCCCAAGTATCACCAAAGTGTAATTCCAGAGAGCCAGGAGTAACAGTCTGAGCATAGCTGGGTGTGGCCCAAACACTTTTCTCTACAAAAGTTAGCAAGAATAGGTCGATCATATATATATTTAGATTTTTATCAACTATGATGAACAGAACAAAAGTTAACTTCTTTACATTTTGCTATGTTATACTTTTAATGAATGGTATCATTCATAGTCATTTTATAGCAATATATAATTTTGAGAATGCTGAAAATTGAGCTTTATGCTTGCTTTTTCAAGTTTTGTAGTATATGTAAAACACATATGTTTTATATGTCTTTGTATCATTCACTGAATCATGTTCTATGTTAAATATTTTATTTATTAATATGAACTTGTAAAAACACCAGGAAATATTTTCTACTTTATTTGCACATTAACATGATTATAGCATTTGTAATTCTAAGTAGTAACTTCATTGTACTGTTAGAATGGAAATATATTCTGAAAGTAAAATACAATAAAATTCATATTAATCAACTAAGTAAACTGAATAATTTTATAAGCTCTTACAATTTTGGAGCATTATTTGGGCACTGAGATATCAGATATTTATATTTTTATTTAATGAAACATAGCCTAAGAATTTTGTTTTTACATATTTAAATGACTGAACTATAAAAATATTCTATGTAATATATACTACATATAATCTATTCCTTAACATATATATATATATACATACATACATTTGTTTTTGGACTACTTGGTGGTGCTCAGGGCTTACTCCTTCCTGGTCTTGTACTCAGGGATCACTCCTAGCTGTCTTAGGGACCATATGAGATGCAAGAAATCAAATTTGGGTTGGGTTAGGTAAAAGGTACCTTTCTATTGCTCTGGCCCCAAAGACTAATATTTCTCAATATAGACTTAATGATGAAATTCAAATGTGAACTATGTGTGGGTGTGTTTGTACTATAGTGGTATAATTGAGTAGTGTCAGAGAGTATATGATTATAAAGCTTAAATGTTTACTTTTATTCTATCTTTTTTTTTTTGGGGGGGGGTTTGGGTCACATCCGGCATCGCTCAGGGGTTACTCCTGGCTCCATGCTCAGAATTGCTCCTGGCAGGCATGGGGGACCATATGGGGCACCGGGATTCAAACTGTTTGCATGAAAGGCAAACGCCTTACCTCCATGCTATCTCCTGGGCTCTTACTTTTATTCTAACACATTTTATTATTTATTTATTTATTTATTTATTTATTTATTTATTTATTTATTTATTATTTTTGGTCACACCTGGCGGCAGCTGCGCTCAGGGCTTACCCTGGATCTGTGCTCAGAAATCACTAATAACAGGCTCTGGGAACCATATGGGATACCTGGAATTGAACTGGGGTCTGTCCTGTGTTGGCCATGTGCAAGCCCTACCACTGTGCTATCTCTCTGGCCCTTAATTTCACATATTTTAAAATAAATTTTATTAATTTACTATTGATTTGCCACATAATAACATTTAGGGATAAGCCTGACTATATGCCAGCAAAATTCTATTGATATTACAGTGGCACAGTGACTTCCCCTAACTCATTTCTCCTACTGAACTCCCTTTCCGAAAGCCTATAAGTTTTATTGCACAGGTAAAGTATTTGCTGTGCAACCTTGACACAGAAAATTGGTCAGTTTCTGAGGTCAACCACAATGATATTTGTGAATTATTCAGCATAGGATTTGGAGGAGTTGTTTGAAGGTGGTTTTAGAAATTCAGTGATGCCAGAGCATTTGCTTTTCTTTTTCATTTTTTTTTTTGATTTTGGGCCATACCTGGTGACACCCAGGGCTTACTCCTCTCAGAAATCACTCCTGGCTTGGGAACAATATGAGATGCCTGTGATCGAACCCAGGTTCATCTTGGGTCAGCCACGTGCAAGACAAATGCCCTTCTGCTGTGGCATTGCTTTAACCCCTTTCCTTCACTTATCTACGTGTTTCCCTCATGGTTGTAGGCTGCCTTTATCTGCTCTAGGTATGATAGATTCAGCAAATAGGGGGAACCTGTTTTTTAATTGGGAAAATATTTTCTTGAAACTCACAAGTCAAATTTTCCTTTCATTTTTATTGAATAGACCAAGGTCTCTATCTAGATACAAAAGAAGGTAATTATCTGATTATCTTTTTATTTTATTAATTTTTAAAATAATATCTTTATATAAACACCATGATCACAAACATGACTATAGTTGGATTTCAGTCACAAAAAGAACACCCCTCTTCACCAGTGTAACATTCCCATCACCAATGCCACCTGATCTCCCTCCTCTCACAATCCCTGCCTGTATTTGAAATAGGCATTCTACTTCTCTCACTCATTAAGATTGTCATGGTAGTTGTTAGTGTAGTTATTTCCCAAACTGCATCACTGCTCTCTGTGGTGAGTTTCATGT
>PVKC010031313.1:0-14550 GCA_004027635.1 Crocidura indochinensis
AAGACCAAACAGTCGTATGAACATTGAGTAGAAATAAAAAGTGATCAGTACCAAATCTAAAGCCAACGACAACAGGATCAATATCCAATCTACAACAAGTTAGACACAGAGGGGACCACTTACACTTGCAGCCCGGGGACCTAAGGAGGAGGACATGGGATACATGCTGTGAATGGAGGAAGAAGGTCAACATTGGTGGTGGGAATGCTCCTGATTCAATGTTACTATATACCTAAAATTTTACTGTGAATGATTTGTAATCATTTGGTCAAAATAAAAATATTTATTAAAGGGGCCGGAGAGATAGCATGGAGGTAAGGCACTTGCCTTGCATGCAGAATATCAATGGTGATCAGAGCTTTCCTCTGACTCTGCTGACTCCAGGTGGTATTCAGGAGATTATATGCAGTGTTAGGGATGGAACCCAGGTCAATTGGATGCCAGGAAAGCACTCTACCCACTATAGTATCTCTCCCGTCCCAAATAGACTTGGGTTTTAAAAGACTTCTTACCTGGAAAAGGAGTATTGTGGTTCTTTTTGTTTGTTAGAGTGCTTTAGACTACTTAGTGCTTACTCCTAGTTTTGTGCTCATAGGACCATATGTAGTTCTGGAGATGGAACCTGGGGTGATTGTATGCAAAGCAAGTGCTATACTAGTTGTGTTATTCTCATATCTATCAAAGTATATGATATTTTAATAAGGTATCAAAATAAGTAGAATAACTTGAAATGGCGAAGTGGCTCAAATGAATGTAGGATATGCTGTTGCATGTGGGGAACCTGAGATTTAGTTCCTGACAGTATATGGTTTCTAGAGCACCCAAGAAGTGACCTTGTATCGACAAGTACCCCACCCCAAAAGAAGATAAAGTAAAATGAAGTAGTCTATCATTTGATCAATGTATTCATTTATGGGATTTTATACTTATTTAAAGTCTGATATCTTGGACCTCTATCGTGGATCAGTTGCAGAATAGGACAGGCCCCTGCATCTTTCCCTTCAATTGGGGTTGACCCCCTATATTAAAATCAGAACTGTTGGGGCCGGAGAGATAGCATGGAGGTAAGCCATTTGCCTTTCATGCAGAAGGACGGTGGTTCAAATCCTGGCATCCCATATGATCCCCTGTGCCTGCCAGGAGCGATTTTGAGCGTGGAGACAGGAATGACCCCTGAGCACTGCTGGCGTGACCCCAAAAACAAAACAAAACAAAAACAAAAACCCAGAACTGTTTTAGGGGCCTGAGAGGCTATACGAATAAGACTCCTGTCTTGCTTGTAGCCTACCCCCATTTTATCCCCAGGATCTCATATGATCTCCCCAAGCACCACAAAGTAAGCCCTGAGCATCTGGGTATTCCTTCTCTGCAACTCCCTGTCGCCCCCAACAAAGCAAAACAAGATAAAATTAAACACCACAAAACTTTTTCAAACAATTTTATGACACATGCTGAGGTTTTATAAGTATTTTATTTTATTTTATTTTATTTTTATTTTTATTTTTTTTGTCCTCACCCATTTGATACTCAGGGGTTACTCCTGGCTAAGCGCTCAGAAATTGCCCCTGGCTTGGGGGGACCATATGGGACACGGGGGGGGGGGGTTGTCGAACCGTGGTCCTTCCTTGGCTAGTGCTTGCAAGGCAGACACCTTACCTCTAGTGCCAACTCACCGGCCCCTTATATAAGTATTTTAAATAAACACTTTAAAACACCACAAAATGAGGCCGGAATGGTGGCACAAGTGGTAGGACGTTTGCCTTACACACACTAACCTAGTACGGATTACAGTTAGATACCCTGGCATGGTCCTCCAAGCCAGGAGTGATTTCTAAGCTCATAGCTAGGAGTAACCCTTGAGTGTCACTGGGTGTGGCCCCCCAAAAAGCAAAATAAATAAATAAATACAAAAATTTTTCAAACATTATAGGACACATGCTAAAGTCTTTAATAGTGTTTTAAATAGTAATTGTTTTAAAATGAACATCATTAAAATTTATTCAAAGACTTGAATATTTTAATAATAAACGATGATTAAATACATGATGCAAAAGTACATGATCTAGTCATAGAAAAGTGAAAATTAGAACAACATTATGGGCATTCATACTCTGATTATCCAATAAAATGAAAATATTCCAGCTGATAAGACAAATCGGTATATATTTCTGTAACAGAATACAACTCAATTATAGATCAGTGAATTGAAGGTATAAACATTATGTTTCCTGTGCAAAAGAAGCTGAATATAAATAAAAACATACTCTATGATTTCATTAATATAAATTTTTAGAGTAGGAAAATTAATTTGTGGTAAAACTATGTAAAAGAAATGATTTCCTCTTAGAGGCAAGAGGAAGAAGAGTTGACCGGGATGAACATGGGAGACATTGCAGTTTCTTTTTGGAGGGGGTATTTGGTTTTTTGGACCCAGCAGTGCTCAGGGTCTACTCCTGGCTTTACATTCAGAAATTGCCCCAGACAGGCTCAGGGAACCATATGGGATGCAGGGATTCAAACCACTGTCCTTTTGCATGCAAGGCAAATGCCTTAGTACTGTGCTATCTCTCCAGCCTCCAGCAATTTCTTGATTTTGTTTTATTGTTTTGGACCACACCCAGCTATTCTTAGGACTTATTCCTGGTCTACTTGGGGCTAAAGAGATAGTACAATGGGTAAGTTGCTTGGTATATATATATGATTGACCTGGCTTTATTCCTAACACCCCATATGATCCCTGAGCATCATAGGAGTGATCTCTGAGTGCAGAGACAGGAATTATCTGAGTATTGGCAGGTATGGTCCAAAAAACAAACCAAAACAAATAATTCTGTCTTAATCTTGTGGGTGACCATAAATACCATGAGTGATACTCAATGCCAAATGCTGAGAAGTTGGTCTTGTCTCCAAACAGTCGTATGAACATTGAATAAAAATAAAAAACGATCAGACTTAAACACCAAATCCAATGCCAGCGACAACAGAATCGATACCCAACCTACTACAAAGCTAGACACACAGGGGACTACTTATACTAGCAGCCCTACTTATGCTAGCAAAGGAGGGGCAATATGGGATGCATTCTGGGTGGAGGGAAGACAACATTGGTGGTGGGAATGTCCCTGATTCAATATCACGATGTACCTAAAATACTACTGTGAATGATTTGTAATCTACTTTATTCAAAATAAAAATTATTAAAAAGGAAAAAAAGTTTATTTAGTGCTTTTGGAGGATTGGTTTTAAGATTTACAAGTTCACAAAACTTCTCTGTTCATGAAGCTCTTTTTGTTCCTTCAAATCTGAATGATAATATAACTGGACAGAGTATTCTTGGTTCCATTTCCTTGTTGTGTGTTTGTTTTTGTACTGTATCTCTTGGTACTTTTCTGGCTCATAGAGTTATTGGATAGATCTTTGAACTTCTCTTTCTAATTTCCTCCCACCCCCTCTGGATTTTGGGCTGTCCTGGGGGTGCTCAGGGATTATTTCAGGCACTGCATTCAGTGGGCTTGGGAGACTATATGAGATACTGGGATTGAACCCAGGTTGACCTCATTCAAAGCAGACACTCTATCTGCTATACTGTTGCTAAATTCCTTTTGTAATCTTTCTGCTTCCCATATTCTACCTCTGTCTTTGACTTGTCATTCTGATTATAATGTATATTGGAGTCTTTTATTCATGTCTTTTTTTTTCTTTAACTTTTTAGATAACTTGGATGTTGGTGTTTGTATTTCTCAACTCTTGGAAATTTTTATTTATAATTTCTTCAACTAGTGACTCTTTATCTAATGTGCCTTCCTATTTTTCCGGAAGGTTAATGAGTATTATGTTTTCATCTTGAACTCATTTCATAGATTTCTGATGGGCTGTTCTTTCTTTATTTTTTTTTCTTTTCTGTGCTGTTGTTTTTTAGAAGTTTCTTCCATCTCATCTTGGAATTCACTGACCTTTTCCTTATCGCCATTTTTCTGTTGTTCAACCTTCTGTGTTTTTATATCACCTCCATGCTCTTCATTTCAATCACTAAGTTTTTTCTGCTCTCATACTTCTGTACTTGGCTGATTAACTGTGCCATCGTTTCTTTTAACTCATTGTACATCCTCAACAGGATGTCACTAGAATATTTTTTTGAGGATTTACAGAGCTTGTGATCCTATCTGATCTTTTTTGTTCCTTTTGAGCCTTAATATTACTATATTTTCTCATGGGACTTGGTAGGCTTCTACACATCTTCATTGTGTTTGTTGTGTTTCTGCTGTGCTGAGGGGTGAATCTTTGTAGTCTACTCTCCTGGAAGTCTCTGAAGAATGAGGAATTGATCTTTCCTTTTTTGGCCTATGTTCATTGAGGGACTAGTTATGATATTTGTTGAGGGACTCTTATGAGCAGTTGTGTGGTTGAGATGACACAAATCTGGGCCATTTGAAATGGTAGGGGCATCTCATTCTGAAAAGATTTTGAAAGAGGAGGCGTTGTCAACAGGAATAAGTTTAAGAAACTCAGAATTGAGTAACGATGCAGATAATATAGATTTGGGCCCATTGGAATCTGTTTGCTGTGTTTTATAGATTTAATCAAGGAAGTAGATTTTTAAGATCAGATTTCTTGCCTTTGTAGAGGAGTTAGAAATAAAATAATGAGAAAAACCATAATGTGTATTAGCATTGTACCTGGATTGTGTGTATATGAACTTCTGCTTTTTGATGTATATGTGTGTGTGTTTTGTGTGTGTGTGTGTGTTGTGGCAGTTTTTCTTACTTGGGATCTGTACCTCATTGAATTTAGACACTTGGGTGAGATTATGTTATGTCTTGCAGCCGATCCTTAACAGTGTGGCACTATGAATTCGATATTTTTTCTGGCCACACCTGGTGACGCTCAAGGGTTATTCCTGGCTATGTGCTCAGAAATTACTCCTGGCTTAGTGAACCATATGGGATTCCGGGGGTGCGGGGTGTGGAATCAAACTGAGGTCCGTCCTAGGCTAGTGTATGCAAGGCAGACGCCTTACCGCTTGCGCCACCGCTCCAGCCCCTGTCTTCTAATATTGTAGACTTTTATTGTTAATGGTAAATTGATGTTTATTTTATATGGATCATTATTTTTAGAGGTACCCAGTGTGGCTTTTAAAAATGTATTGCTTTGGGGCCCGGGAGATAGCATGGAGGTAAGGTGTTTGCCTTTCATGCAAAAGGTCATCGGTTTGAATTCCGGTGCCCCTTATGGTCCCCCGTGCCTGCCAGGAGCAATTTCTGAGCATGGAGCCAGGAGTAACCCCTGAGCACTGCAGGGTGTGACCCCCCAAAAATGTATTTCTTAGAGTGTAATGTCCAAACATGTCCAAAATAGAAATGCTTAGTAGAAATTGATGGGGTGCAAGTCCAGTATTCTTGGTTTTTGGGCCACACCCGGTGACGCTCAGGGGTTACTCCTGGCTATTCACTCAGAAGTCGCTCCTGGCAGGCACGGGGGACCATATGGGTAACAGGGGGATCGAACCGCGGTCTGTCCTAGGTTAGCGCAGGCACCTTATCTCCAGCGCCACCGCCCGGCCCTAAGTCCAGTATTCTTGAATGTAGTTGTATACAGTGAAGCATGGGTTTTATACCTTTGATTTATCATTATTCCCTTTAATACTAAATGGCATTTATTTTATGGCTAGGCAACAATTTGTTCACACATTCACCAGTTGATAAAAATCTTAAGTGTTTACACTTCTGTGTATATTATGGATATTATGAGTAGTAGCTTGCGTGGACTTAAGTTTTCATTTCTTTTGGATCTCTTTAGAGTCATAGTAAACACACGTTTAAAACATTTTAAGAAGCTGCCAATCTATTTTCCAAAGTAATTATGCCCATTTACATTTCAGCCAATAATGAGGGATCCTCTTTTCTACATCCTTTCCAACAGATGTTAATGTTTTTTTTATACTTGTTTTAAGTGGATATGAAACTTTAGTTCATGATGGTTTTCTGTTTGCATAGTATATAAGTTTTAATATTTATATAATAATTATTTATTATATGCTCTGTAAATTGAATTCTCACTTAAGCATTTTTTGAAAATCAACAGGTATAGGTATTTATGTGTATGACAGACTAATAAAAGGTAGTGAAAAATTGTGAATATTGTTGAATCAGAGGGAAGAAAGAAGAGCCTTAATATCCAGTTTAATTAGCATTAATACTTTAAAACTTTTCTTTTCATTGAGTATTGAAGATTGTATAAACTTAAGAGTCGTATATAGAACTAAATAATTTCTATTTTGAAATGTTCATTTCTGAGTTGTATTAGAGAAGTTTTATAATAATTTTATTTTGGAAAAAGTGATCTAATCTTATTTTACAGTACAGGATATGAGTAATAGCAAAAATACCTTTTTGGAACCAATTTATAGGTTGAAATGTTGCATTTGGGGACTTTATATAAATCTTCAGATCCAGCTGTTTCTGGGGATATTCTTTCAGTTGCTATGAGGTGTGTTGACTCTCAAAGAATGGATGGCTGTTCCTCAAGTGTATGGATGGCAAAAATTTTTATGGTATTCCTATGAACACATCTGACTGTTTAAGTTAATTCCTTCATGTCAATAAGTGAGAACTACTATTTTTTTGATTGTACAAGAATAATATTCTTTATAGAAATGCCAGATGATTCAGGAATTTGTTAGCTCTGTATCATAATTTGTTAGCACATGGTACTAACAAAGTGTTTAGAAAATATTTGTTAAGTAGGGCACAGTCATTTTCAGCCTTTGCTATTGCATAGTCAAGCCTACTTGCTTATATTTCCTTAGATTTATCCTGGAGTTTGTCCAAGTTGAGTTTTAATGAGATGTTTATCCTACTAGTCACATTAGGATTTATTCTTCCCTTGAGGATAATGCTTAAATCGATAGTTTTTAGAACTATTCTGTCCAACTATTCTGAAACATATGTTCAGAATAGAACTTCTGAATATGTGAAAAGGGAGTTTCTTAAATAAATTATTTTATTCTTATTGACCTAGCTTTTATTACATAAGGCCTAGTGGTACATCAAAAATTTTGTGTAGGTCCAGAGCAGAATTGTTAAAATATTTTTAGCATTAATTTTATTGAGATATTTTAAACAGTTTGATAAAATAATAGTGTTGAAAAGTACACGAAAATAATGCTTTTATTGTGGATTTTCATTGACAATTTTAATGAGTTCCCTGAATAACTTAAAATTGTAGACTGATGATTTATTTAAATATTTATGAGGTAAATTGATTTACTGCAGTAGTTATGATTAATAATGAAATGGATATATGAAATTTATGATTTTGATGAATTGGGCACATTGGTATTCGTTATTTTCTACTCTTGTTACATTGTTATAAAAAGTTCAGAATTGAGAGAAACAATGGAGATAAAAAACTATTTCATTGGGTGAACACCCGTGAGTGGACCCAGCACTGACACATGAATGGCACTGGATACCTGGATCACCATAGCCCAAAGAGCATAACCCCTCCCCCCATCCTCCAGTGGAAAGCAGCGCATCAAAGAAGGAGAATGACTCTGCCCCAAAGGGCAGACAGAGCCAGAGGAGCTTGTAGTTCTCCTAGTTTATGAACCCAGAGCACAACATGTAGAACACACCACACTATAAGCTTGATGATGGGAAAAAATTCAGGCCTTCACCATTCTTAGAAAAATGATGATGGCAGCTCTGAAGACCTGAAAAGTACCAAGGACCATTTCAGTCTCAAATAATTAGAGAAAAAATATGGAGAAAGTTTATACAACTCAAATCATGGAACGAAGTGAAAGAACTATAAATAAGATTCAAGAGGATGTGAAAGTAGAAATGAGAGAAATGAGAAAACTCCAAATTGAAAGAAAAGGACTGAAAAAAAAATTGGTGCAATGAAAATGTCACCGGAATGTCTCTTCAGAACACAGCTGAGGACAGAATAAGTGAGCTGTAAGATGAGATGCATTACAACTCCATACAATAGAAGAGATTGGAAAGAGTTTGTTTTTTTGTTTTGTTTTGTTTTTAGGTTACACTCGGCAGCACTTGGGGTTACTCCTGACTCTACACTCAGAAATCACTCCTGGCAGGCTCGGGGGACCATATGGGATGTTGGGATTTGAACTACCATCCTTCTGCATGCAAGGAAAACTCTATCCCTCCGGCCCCTGGAGAAAGTCTTAAATAATCAGACTGTGGAAAAAATTCTCAAAGAATGTGAACAGACAAAAATAGAAGCATTTAATAAACTCAATGGAAACAACATAAGAATCATTGGAGTCCCAGAGATCCAAGAAGAAAATTCCTATGAAATATCAACAGTCAAGAACATCAATGCAGAGAAATTTCCAAAGCTAAAGAGTGCAAGCAGTGAACTCCTACATGCCCAAAGATTGCCAGCTAAAAGAGATCCAAAGAAAAGCACCCTAAGACACATCTTAGTCACAATGATGAAACTACAAATAGAGATGTAATACTGAAAGCAGCAAGATCAAAAAGGGAAATTACATTAAAAGGAATATCCTTAAGATTTAGAGCAGATCTGTCTCAAGGCCCAAAGGTAGTAGTGGATTATAGTGAAAAAATATCAATGAAATGAATGCTTTGCCAAGAGCAACTCACACAGCCAGACTTGTGTTGAGGTTTGAAGGATAGATACACAGCTTCACAGAAAAATAACAGCTCAGAAAAACCAATCTTAAAAGATGAACTGAAATATCTATCTTAAGACAAGACAAATCACCAGACACACCAAAGTCCTATTGAAAGATGACACTAAATCCCATGGCAATTATCTCTCAACACTAAATGCACAAGCTAAGAGACACAGAATGGCAAAATGGATCAGAAAGTGGAATCCAACATTTTGCTGCCTACGGGGAATACATTCGAATAGTGAGAACAGACTCAAAATCAAAGGTTGGAGGATAGTTATCCAAGCAAACAACTCCTTTAAAAAGGGTAAAGTGGCTATACTAATTAATATCAGACGAAATGGACTAAGAAAAGTTATAAGGGGACTGGAGAGATAGCATGGAGTTAAGGCGTTTGCCTTGCATGCAGGAGAACAGTGGTTCGAAACCTGGCATTCCATATGGTCCTCCAGGCCTGCCAAGAGATTTCTGAGCATAAAGCCAGGAGTAACCCCTGAGCACTGCCGGGTGTGACCCAAAACCACACACAAAAAAAGTTATAAGGGACAGAGATGACATTTCTTAATAATCAAAGGATATGTACATCAGGAAGAAATGATACTGCTAAATATATACGCACCCAATGAGGAACCAACAAAATATTAAAACAATTCTTGACAAATTTAAAGGAAGACATAAATAGTCTGAGACTTCAACACTGCCCTGTCACCCTTTACCAGGCTAAAACCTAACAAAGTTATACTGGCTTTTTTTTGGGAAAAATGGAAGAGAGTGACTTAGTAGATATATACAGATCTCCATCCACACAAAACTAAAATACACATTCATCTCCAATACATACAGGTCATTCTCTAAGGTAGACCATGTCCTGGCCCATAAAACACACCTCAGTAAAATAAAGAGGCTAGAATGAGTACGAACTACCTTATATCATAATGCACTGAAATTGAAGTGAATTACAGACATAAGGGAAACTTTGGCACCCTGAAATTAAACAGTTCACCACTGAATCAATGGATCAGAGACAAGAACCAATGAGGAAATCAAAAGATTTCTGGAACCAAATTGGAAAGAAGACACAAATTGTCAGAATTTGTGGACATAGCAAAAGCAGTATTAAGAGGAAATTTATAGCTTTGCAAGCACTTATCAGGAAGGAACAAAGCACCTACATAAATAACTTAATGACACAGTTTATAGAATTAGAAAGTGATCAAATAAGTGAACCAAAAATCAATGGAAATAAATGGAAGGAAATTAAAAATAAAGCTTAAAAATAAAATAAAGCTTAGAGCACACATTAATGACCTGGAAATCCAAAAAACAATCCAAAAGATCAAATGAAAGTAAGAGTTGGTTCTTTCAAAAAGTAAACAAGATCAGTAAACTAACAAAATTCAAACTAGCAAAATTCAAAAAGGGAGATAGAAAAACTTACTAAACTGAATTAGAAATGAAAAGGAGAAGATTACTACAGATACCGCAGAAATTCAAAGAGTATTCAAAGACTACTTTGAGAAACTGCTACAAAACAAGAGAACCTGGAAGAAATGTATAAATTCTTGCACTCTTATAACTTCACAAGGTTGAGCCAAGATGATTTAACAATCTGAATAGACCTTTCATCTAACACAGTGTACTTTATGTACATAATACTTAGATAATACTATCTAAGTATCATTTACCACTATTGAGGAAATTAAAATTGTAATCAAAAGTATTTAAAGAAACAAAAGCCCAGACCCTGCTGTATTCACTAATAAATTCTTTCAAATCTTTCTGTCCATTCTACAGATACTATGGACATTCAAAGGGTAATTAGAGATTACTTCGAGAAATTCTATGCCACAAAACAAGAGAACTTGGAAGAAATAGATAAAATCTTGGATTTTTCTAACCTCCAAGCACTGAACTAAGAAGATCTAGCATATCTAAGCAGAAACATCACTAACTGAAGAAATCAAAATGGTAATCAAATGTCTTCTCTAAAACAAAATCTAGGTCCAGATTCACCAATGAATTCTTTCAATCCTTTTCATAGGACCTACTGCCCACTTGTTTTAGCTTCTTCCAGGAAAGTGAAGAAACAGAAACAGTCTCAAATACTCTTTATGAAGCTACCATCACCCTGATACAAAAAGCAGACAGAGATGCCTCATAAAGAGAACACAGACCAATATCCCTGATGAACACAGATTCAAAGATCCTCAAAAATTCCTATCAAATAGGATCCAGTGACTTATTAAAAAGGTCAGACACCATGACTAAATGGAATTTATATCAGAAATGCATGGATTGTTAACATACACAAGTCAAAATCAACGCAATGTACCATATCAACATAAGGAAATATGAAAATCATAAGATTATATCAATAGATTCAGAAAAAGCATTTGTTATGTATTAATACCCATTCATGATAAACCTTCAACAATATGGGAAGGGAAGGACCTTGTCTCAATATAGTCAAATCTATTTTTGATAAGTCTATGGCAAATATACTCAATTGAGATAAACTAAAAAAATTTTTTTAAAAAATATGTCACAAGGTGCCCGGGAGATAGCATAGAGGTAAGGCGTTTGCCTTTCATGCAAAAGGTCATTGGTTCGAATCCCAGTGCCCCATATGGTCCCCCCCGTGCCTGCCAGGAGCAATTTCTGAGCATGGAGCCAGGAGTAACCCCTAAGCACTGCCGGGTGTGACCCAAAAACCAAAAAAAAACCCAAAAAAATATGTCACAAGACAAGGCTGCCCTTTCTTGCCACTTCTTTTTCTTGGAGGGGGCACACCTCTGGTGATACTCAGGGGTTACTCCTGGCTATTCACTCCGAAATTGCTCCTGGCTTTGGGGAACCATATGCGACGCTGGGCAATCTTATTCAGATCTGTCCTGGGTCAGCCACATGCTAGGCAGATGCCCTACTGCTGTGCTATTGCTCTGGCATCCTTTCTCACCACTTCTAGTCAACATAGTACTGGAAGTACTTGCATTGCATTTAGACAAGAAAAAAATATCAAACTTTTCAGAAAGGAAAGGAATATGTCAATCTCTGAGTGTTTACAGATGATATGGTATTGTATTTAGAAAACCCTGCACTTTACCAACAAGCTTCTAGAAACAATAGATTTGGATAGCAAAGTGGCATGCTAAAAAATTAGCATGCAAAAGTCAATGGCCTTTTATACATAAATAATCATAGAGAAATAGAGAAGCAATAGATATAAAAAATCCCATTCACAATAGCACCACAGAAACTTAAATACTTTGGAGTCAACTAAAGAGATCAAGGACCTATACAAAGAAAACTACAAGGCATTGTTTCAATAAGTAAGGACACAAGGAAATGGAAAAACATACCCAGTTCATGGATTGGGAGGTCTAACATTAAAATAGCAATAATTCTCAATGCATTATATAGATCTAGTGCAATTTCTCTAAGGCAGGGGTCTCAAACTCAATTTAGCTGGGGGCCGCAGGATGCAAAGTCAGGGTGAGGCAGGGTCGCATAAGGGATTTCACCAAAAAAGGTCCTCAAACGTCATTATTAACAGTTTTTAATTATTTCTCCTGAACATGAATTGAGCATTGAGTGAAGATCATGAACAGTTCTTCTGAACAGTTCTTCTCACTAATCTGAACCACATTTGGCTTTAGAGAGGAAGCAGTTGAGACCCTCAGTATGGCTTGAAGATGATCATCATTAAATCTAGACCTGTACTTTGAGTTCTTGAAGTTGAATGTGAAGAATAACTTTTCACACAAAGCACATGGTGTGCTTAAACATTCGGGAATGCTCAGGGAAGCTGGGGGGCAATTCTCTCAAAAATTGCCCATGCACGTTTGTTTTTCCACTAATCTCCCTGAACTTGCCTTTGAGATCAGGGTTGCATTGGAGGTCAGTGAACTCCATTTGAAGCACAAGAGGGGCATCTTGCACATCAAAGGAAAAGGGGTCCACAAAAATTTGGAAAGTGGCTCTGTGCTTTTTGAAGTCTGCAAATCTGTGATCAAATTTCTTTTCTAGCTTAAAAATAGCACCAACATATTTCTCACCACTGAATGGTATGCCTGCATCCACAAGTTCCTTGCATGCTGGGAAATGGCATAGGTTTTTCTGAGAGAGCTGGGATTTCCATAACACAAGTTTTGTGGAGAATACTCTCACCTTGTCATAGGCAGCACTGATAAGCTGCCCCGGGCCTTTGTAACATCTTGTTTAGTACATTCAGCTTATGTGTGATGTCAACAAAAAAAACTAAGTCCATGAGCCATTTGTGATCACTAAACTCAGAAACAGCATTCCCATGCTTCTCCATGAAGGCTTTCACTTCTCTCAATTCAAAAAATCTTTTCAGGACATTTCCCCTACTGAGCCAAGTACCTCCATGAAATAATCTCCATATTTTGACTCCATTTCCTCTAAAAAAGCATGGAACCTCCTGTGCTTTAACCCCCTGGATCTGATTAGGTTGGTGTATTTCACAACAACAGACATCACATTGTCACATGGCAGGCATTTACTGCAAAGGGTCTGCTGATTGTCTAATGCAGTGAAGAGCAGTAGCCTTCTCTATACCCTCCTCTTCAATTTTTTTTTTTTGAACAAGTGCCACCAGTCCATTTTTCCTCCCTGCCATCAATGACGCTCCATCGGTTATTATTCCAACAAACCTCTTCTATGGCAAACCTGCATTCTCAATGGCATCACAAAGATGACGAAATATCTCATTAGCCGTGGTCTGGCCACGCATTGGAATTATTGTGAGCAGCTCCTCTGTCAATTCAAAATTGCAATCAACACCACGGACATAAATTGTGAGCTGTGCAGGGTCTATTATATCTGTGCCCTTGTCAAGAGCAACTGAGTATGCATCAAAACATTTGGCTTTCTCACACAGTTGATGATGTCATTTGACATGTTAGAAATGCGCTCTGCCACAGTGTTGGCAGAAAGGCTGTTTTTGCTAAACTAACCTTTCTTTTCTGGACAGATAATACTTGCAGCCTGTAACATGCATTTTTTTTTGGGCCACACCCGTTTGATGCTCAGGGGTTACTCCTGGTTAAGCACTCAGAAATTGCCCTTGGCTTGGGGGGACCATATGGGGCGCTGAGGATCGAACCGTGGTCCTTCCTTGGCTAGCGCTTGCAAGGCAGACACCTAACTCTAGCACCACTGGCCCCATAACATGTATTTTTTAACAAACTCTCCATCTGTGAATGGTTTCCCTGCCTTAGCAATCATCTCACTTTTTTGAAGAATGTCATGGGTGCCCTTAGAGGAGTTGCAATAAATTTATGCACTACTTTGGGGGGAATATTGCCATTTTAATGATGTTAATTCTCCACATCCATTATAAATCCCATCAGTGGGATTTTGAAATGTAATAAGATTGTATGATAGTAATACTCTGAGACAGTAGAGATGAGGGTTAGAAGGACCAGACCATGATATGAAGCTTACCACAAAGAGTGGTGAGTTCAGTTTGGAGCTAACTATATTAATAACTACTATGACATTGATAGTGAGAGAGAGAAATAGAATGCCTCTCTTGAAGATGGACCTAGGTTAGGGAGGTGGCAAATGGAGGACAATTGTGGTATGAAAGTTTCACTGGTGAAGGAATGTGTACATTCATGACTGAAACCCAACTACAAATATGTTTGTAACTGTAACCTCCCCAAAACTCCTCCCAGAAATGGAAGGGTCTTTCTTTTTTTTTTTTTTGTCCCCTAAATTCCCAATACAGACCAGGCAAGGGTCTGGGTTGAGGTGTATTTGGGGTGCATTTACTGTACCTCCTCTTTCTATACAGTCAGTGTGAAGAACACAGCCTGTGATAAGAATTGGGAGGCCTTATTTTTTTTTCTTTTCTTTCTTTTTTT
>PVKC010031314.1:0-14511 GCA_004027635.1 Crocidura indochinensis
GCTGTCACACATTCTATTCTCTATTCTCTAGTTTATCTTGTGAACTTCTCCAAGTCAGAAGGGAATAGTGTACATCTTTATGTTTCTGGTATCACATACAGATTAATAGAGAAAATGTTCCCACGATAATCTTCACAAGAGCAATGAGTAATAAAATGTGCTTTTACATATGTACTAAGCGTCCACTTGTTCTTAGAAAGTGCCCTGGAGGGACCAGAGAGATAGCATGAAGGTAAAGCATTTGCCTTGCATGCAGAAGGTCGGTGGTTCAAATCCCAGCATCCCATATGCTGAGTCTGCCAGAAGTGATTTCTGAGCATAGAGCCAGGAGTAACTCCTGAGTGCTGCCGGGTGTGACCCCCCCTTCAAAAAAAGAAAGTGCCCTGGAGGCAAGACTAGAGTAAAGTGGGTAGGGCATTTGCCTGGCATGAAGCCAATCTTGCTTCTTTCCCTGGCATCCCATATGCCCCTGAGCACTGCCAGGAATAATTTCTGAGTGCAGATCTAGGAGTAACTATAAAATAAAAATGAAGTGTCCTGGAGGACAGGGGGAATTAGAGGAGTGTATTAGCAGGATGACTGGTACCCAAAGAATCAACTGGAGTTAATTTTAGACACAGAGCCTTGCAGAAATCAGTCTCCATTAGGAAGCCTAAAGAAAACAATATGAGAAAGTGACTGTCTGGAACATGCTGCTGCAGAAATAACACTCAAATTTCCGACAACGAATACCACAAAAATATTTCTTTCTTACCAAGTCTGTGGGGGATCCAGGTAGCTCTGTAAGGGATCAGCAATCCCAGTGGCTCTCATTTTGTGCTCCCACCATCTCAGCACAAGTTTCTATGTCTCTCTTGCTCCCTTTCCCTCACAGTTCTCATCCAGAGACCCAGGACCACAGAATTCAGCAGGGTGTCTGTCTGTTCCAGGGTCTGTACTACATACCTCGGGGCATGCAGATGAGGGGAGTAATGGGAACCAGCTGCTGCCTGCTGGGCTACTCGAAGCACTTTTCCAGAGGTCACCTTCCTGTGGGACCACCTCAGCATCTGTCTAGAAAAGCTCCTTCTGGTTCAGGCCCCTGGATAAGCCTGGAAGTTCAATATATCTAGCAGTTAGATTAATGCCAAATATATGTGCTTGGTCACACTCATCAGCCCCAAGAGCCAGGAGAGGCCACAATACTGGCCTGGACTATGGGTTCAGACAGGAAGGTACTAGGTACCTTTGAGGCACAAAGAGTGGGCTGGAAGCTGGTACCAAGGCTGGTTGCCTTATTCTTTCTCAGAGCACAGCTTTAGGAGGACAAAGGGTTTTATAGTTTGCCAATCATTATCCCCACTAAGATCCCCTGTGAAACTCAACATGACTCCAGAACAGAAGAACCGCTGTAGCCTATATCCATAGTGTGGCAACAGAGACTCTAAGAGAGGAAGTGACCTACTTCCGGTCACACAGCACCGAAGGCAGGGAGGCCCCTATCTTCTCCTGGCCTCACTTTCCCTCCTTCCTCTCCCTCCATATCCCACTACCCCCCAAAAACATCCCAGATTCCTTCAGAAGTTTTTTGTCTAACAGAGGGGCCTCCGAGCTCAAGAAGCCCACTAGGAGAAGGTGGGCATTTGTCTCCTCAAGGCCTCTCTTATGCACCCCCAGAGCATATCTGGCAGCTCCTGGGTTGGAATTGTTTAGTGCTGAGGATTTTATGCAGTAGAGATGTTTGCTCTTGCTTCTCACACACTTCTGCTGAAGCGTAGGGTCCAGGGACCGCCTTATTTGTTCTCTTCTTAAGGGATTTATTCATTTGCAAAGGACACAAGTGCATGGGGAAAGAGAAAGGCCAGAGAAGTAGCAGAACTATACTACTATTGTGGGCTATGACTTGCTTAGGGGATATCCTTTACCAGGAATATATTTGTTTGGGGCTGGAGAGATGTACAACAAGGAGGATTCTTGCCTTGCATGTAAACAAACTGGGTTCAATCTCCAGCCCCCCATATGGCTCCCTGAGCCCTATCAAGAGTAACGAGCAGGTAGCCAGGAGTAAGCCCAGGTGTGGCCCAAAACCAAACCAAATCAACAACAAAAAGGCAACCTGGGCACAAACTCCAGAAGCACTTTGATTCATGGTGCAGTTGATGTTGACGGTATTTGGGGGACAACGTTGTGCATCCAGAAATATTTTACTGTGGTCAAAGTTTTCACCACCCCCACATTCATTCAGGTAAGACAGGGGTGAAGAAACTCGGGTCTTGGGGCCAGAGTATAGAGGCTAAGGCACTTGCACATGCCTAATGCGGGTTCAATTCCAGCACCACATAGGATCCCCCAAACTCCATCAGGAATGATTTCTGAGTACAGAGCCAAGAGTAAGCCCTGAACAGAGGAAGAGAAGAAGGAGGAGGAGGAGGAAGTAGAGGAAGAAGAGAGGAAGAGAAGGTAATAAAACTTGACCTTGACCTCCAGAAAGTTGTAAACTATTTAGAAGTTCATGAGAAGTTCATGTTTTTGTTTGTTTGTTTTTAAGTCAAATTGAACAGAACTATTATCTGTCCAGAAACTTCAGTGTCTTCTTTCTGGTTCTTGGGACAATGATGGTTTCATTTATGAACTAAATCCAAACCATTTGGAAGGGAAGGGGGGGTCTCATAATTAGTGACTTCAGGAAATGGACAGGAAGTAGGATTGTCATGGTAGAGAGGCACAGGCGGGTCCTAGAGCTGAAGAGAATTGAGAAGAAGTCAGGTTTGGGTCCTTCTCTGGGAGGAGCAAGATGTGAGGGTGATTGGCAGCTCCCTAATTCCAACTCTGTCCCTTCAAACAACCTCTGGGATCTCTGTGGCCTTCAAAAAAGGTGACTTAAGGAGTCCCTGTGGACTGGACCCTAAGTCCAGAGTCTGGCTGATAGACAGAAAAATCTTGTCGTCAAGGTGGTCAGTGAAGCCATCCTTAGGGCTCCCTCAGTGCTACCGGACATTGCAGACCACATCCCAAAACATAGTTCTAGTCACCGAGAGAATCTTCCTGGACATGTGTGCCAGGCACTTCCCCTGTCTGACAAAACATGTGTGATGGTCCCACTCAGATTAGTTCATTACCCAGAGGAGCACTGAGCCCCTCTGCCCTGCCTCATGCCAACCCCTCACACAAGAGACCAGAAGATCTTTTTTGTTTGTTTGTTTTGTTTTGGGGTCACACCCAGAGTCACTCCTGGCTCTATGCTCAGAGATCGCTCCTGGCAGGCTTGGGAGATTATATGGGATGCCAGAATTCCAACCACCATCCTTTTGCTTGCAAGCCAAATGCCCTACCTCCATGCTGTCCCAGACCAGAAGATCTTTTTCCTGGAGAGAAAAGAAGGGCTGAAGGTGAGGGCAGGACATTCTAAAGGGGGTGCCATAAGCATGTAGCCTTTTATGGGGTTGGTCCTCAAACGAGGGTCTCCTGGCTGGAACTGTTGGGTGTCAACTTGGGGACAAATTTTACCAGGACCCACTCAGTTGAAGGAGGGAGGAAGCACTCCCTGTTATCTTCCTCATAAGAAAGACTCATCTCAGTGCCTACTCCGGGTTTTCCATTATTGTTCCTGGGCCCTGAGGTCAAAGAGAGGGTGAGGCAGAGGTGACAAGTGACAATGGAGAAGGGAACGTGCCTTTATCATTCTAAGCAATTAGCTTCCTAAGACGCTGACCTTTCAACCTTCTGCCTGCCTCCAATGAGGGCACTATTGACATTTAGAATCTGCAAGCCAAGCTCTGCAGCGAGGAAGTCGATGTTTTTTTAATGGGGACTCAGCCTTGGATGTGCTCTGCTTGCCCTGTGCCATTTGCATACGCTACCAGGTGTAGGTCGAGCTGCATTTTAACAGGATTGTTAGCTTTCTGGAAAGGGACTGCCAATCACCGAGGCAATGATAGGTGGTTTACAGATGCAGATGTTGGCATCCTTCTCACTGCTTTGGTTCATTCCTGGAGGAGTAGGCAGAATAGGGGACCAGTCCAGATGGGCTCAAAGGCTTCATTCTTTCATGATGTGAGGGACCAAGAAACCAGAATCCTTTTCCCTGCTAGCTTTTGGTCAGAAATTGAACACTTTCTAGGACATGTTGTGCCTTCCTACACTTACTTTGTGCAGCCTCTGTTTTCTAGGTAGTGTGGATGGCTTTCTCCAGTCCAGGTAGGGGCCTCTCTGCATCTTTCTATGTATGTCCATCTGTCCACAGAGACATACATACATATCCTCCATCCATTCCTCCATCTATCCATTCAGACTTCTACCCACCCATCTACCCATCCATCCATCCATCCATCCATCCATCCATCCATCCATCCATCCATCTACCCACCAGATATTTCTATTCATGTATCCATCAATTCATACATACATACATACATACATACATACATACATACATATATATATATACATTTACCATTTATCCATTCATTCTTTCATCCACCTACTCATCATCTACCCATCCATCCCCCACTCATCCATCTACATGACCACCCATCCATCCAACTGAAAACCCATCATTTAATTTAAACAACTCACACGTACCAAAGAGATTTTGATGACCCCAGCACTGAGGAATACAGAAGAGAATAGGACAGAATCAATCCCTCGCCTCTTGAAGCCCACAGTCTAATGAAGAAGACAGATAAAACAAGAATTACAACATATGGAGTATCATTCTGTTATGTTTTTGGAAGTCCTGGCAAAGAGGAAAGAGGAAAGGTACCACTATTGCAAGAGACTTACACTTTAATACAGCAGCAAGGAAAAGCTGCCCTAAGAGACACATGAGCAAAGTCTAAAGTGATTAGGAGTGAGCCAGGTGGAACAGACAGTGCACAAGTCTGGAGGTTTCCAAGAGTGACCTTCCCCTGTGAAGGAGCAGGGCGATCAGCACAGCTGGAGATGAATAAGTCAGGAGGGAAGAAGCCGGCAAGGGCCAGGCAAGCTTGCTTGATCTGTGTGCAAGAGGGTCACTGGAGAAATGCCCTGGCCTGACAGGTGGTTTCATAGTCCTTGTGGCAGGTGATGAGTCAATGAGACTGTGTTCAGTCTTTGCATGCAGAAGTCCCAAATTCAATCCTCAGCTTTGGATGTCCCCTAAAGAGGAGACACCAGGAGTCACCCCAAGCACTGAACCAAGAGAAGCCCCTGAAACTCTCCAGGTGTGGCCCAAAAAACAAACATAAAAAAACAAACATAAAAAAAAACATAAAAAAATAAATAAAGATCCACTTAGAAAACTAGGTGAGGGGCCCGGGAGATAGCACGGAGGTAAGGCGTTTGCTTTTCATACAAAAGGTCATCGGTTCGAATCCCGGTGCCCCATATGGTCCCCCGTGTCTGCCAGGAGCAATTTCTGAGCATGGAGCCAGGAGTAACCCCTGAGCACTGCCGGGTGTGACCCCCCAAAAAAAAAAGAAAAAAAAAGAAAACTAGATGAGAGTCGATTCTGATGGTGAATAATTCGATTCTGGCAGTGACTTAGAGAGAGGTTATTAGGCCACCTTATAAGAAGGATTCTTTTTTTTTTGGTGTGAGAATACCCAGGGATGCTCAGGGGCCACTCTTGGCTCTGTGCTTAGGCATGACCCCTGGTGGTGCCTGGGGACCATATGTGGTGCTGGGATTTGGACTGGGATCGATGGATATATGTATGGTAAGGGCCTGAGACCCTGTACTTTCTCTAGCTGGAGAAAGAAACTTCTTTTATTCGTTTTTAATTGCATTGAGGCATCAATGTCATTGATAGGGTTTCCTGCATATGATATTTCAGCATCAAACAGTCCCTGGGAGTGCCCACTTTTCTAAGGAGGTTCCTAATTGCTTCCTGTGTGCACCAGAAGGCGGCTCTGCCACAAGGTTGGAACCTAGCAGGGATTTACAGGCCATGCTTCAAGAAACTGTCCCCTAGGGGACTTGGTCTGTGGGAGGCTGAGAAGGCACTAGAGCTTGAGATAATCAGTTCTTCAGCTTTTTCTGAGAGTACTTGGCTGGGACCTTGCCCAGGCTTCTAGTTGAAGAGGAAGCTCCTGGCATGGGCGCCTGACAGGAAAGAGCCCCAAAGAGCTGCTATTATAACCAAGCCAAGTGTTCCCAGGATCTTTCCTTTCCAGAGCACTTTTGCCTGCATCTGGAAGCAGCCTCCCTTCCTTTTTTTTTTTAATTTTATTTTTGGGTCATACCTGCAGTGCTCAGTGGTTACTCCTGGCTCTTCACTCAGAAGTCACTCCTGGCAGGCTTGGGTGACCATATGGGATGCTGGGATTTGAACTGGGGTCCATCCTGTGTTGGCTGCTTGCAAGGCAAATGCCTTACCACTGGGCTATCGCTCCAGCCCCTGCAACCTCCCTTCCACTCGCCACTGTAGTTTCATATTCTGCTCATTTCTACTTTGCAGGTGTAGAATCAGAGACCCTAGTGAAGGGAACAGAGGGTGAAGCCCAGGAGAAAGGAGGTAAAATACTGGGGTTTAACCTCCCCCAAAAGGACAAAAGTCTGGGTTGAAATACAAGAGATGCTTTTTCTTTGGGGCAGCAGCCCTGGAGTTCCAGGAAGTGATGCCAACCTGGTGCATCTAAGACCCACTAGGTCAAGATCCACTTTTTCACAGACAAATCTGGCTCAGCTCCATCCAGGAGCAAAAGGAATCAGTGGAAGATGAAGCCTTTCCAAGGTAACCCTGTCCCATGGGGTTCTTTGTGCTGTGTTTGGCTTCCTCAGCTCTGCCTTGTTCTGGATAGGGTTGAAGGAAAGTGCTAACATGGTCGGTCACCCTGCAGGGAAGGTGAATCGAGGCTCTGTAGAAATGGCTCTGTGGCCTTCCATGACTCCTGTCCCATGGCTATCCATGGTCGGGACCTTGTGAAAGGGAGAAAGTGACAGGGAAGAATGCTGGTCCTTTGGGGGAGTGTGGGTGCCATCCAGTGCTGAGGGACCCCCTGAGCCTATATTTATAATAGATTTATAAGAAGTGTATGGACATGTTTGTTTGTTTTTTCCCTTAGCCCCTCATAAGTGCTGCCATTATGGTGGCCATAATTCTTATTTACTCCATCAGCAGGCTGCTGGCAACGGCACAGAAATAGATTTGGAGAATTTATCTCATACATGCATCATGAGGAGTCAAAAATGGGACACAGGTGAAATTTATGGGGGTGGGGGTGTGAGGGCTGGGCATCCGTCATCCCCACTTTCAAATTACCGTGGCCCCTCACAATCATCCATTTCCTACTTAATCAGAGCAAAGTGCCCAGTTCCACATCCTTCCATCTCGGTCCTCTCTCCTTGCTGTACTCTGTCAGGGGTTATGCCAGGGGTTGGGGCTGGGTATACTTCAGAGAGCAGATACCTTGGTTCTGTGTCAACTATTCAGGCAACATGCAGCCTTCGCCCTTGTAACTCACACCAAAGGGAAGGTAGGGTGTTCAGGGGTCAAGAGGAGTTTGTTCATTGCAGGCAAAGAGCCATGGAGCTCTCAGGCCTGCCTGCACTACTGGTCCAATGTAAAAATGCTTCCTTGCCCATCCAAGCCTATCTGTGCTCCATAGCCTGGCTAGCAGCCTCTTTTTAATACTTTCCCTTGCTTCTAGAAGAAAGGGAGATTGTAGGAGGTAACAGAAAGACACTAATAGTCACCACAGGAAGACCTCCCATTCCCTGGGGCTCTCCTTCCTCTGTAACATGTGAGGCTTCAATTGTAGATGTGACTCAGTGGTAGCATATAGGCCTCTGTTATGGAGGGCTTGGGCTTTATCCCTGACACCCACCCCCCACCCCCAAAATCATAAAATGGGTGTTGGCCCAAAGGACTTCTGGTACTTTCCTATTACTGCTCACTGAATGTCCCAGGTATCCTCAACCTTCCTAATTTTGAACTGCCGAGACCCAAATCTCTGAACTCACAGGGAAATTCCCACAGAGTCTGAAACATATCTACATGATAAACCCCATTCCTAATCCCTGGACCTAATTTTCTGGAATGAAGCCTGGGCACTTGTACTTGTAAACTTTTTTAACCACTTTATTCTGACATCTCACCAGAGTAGGAAGGATTCATAAATGATCTAAATAATTCAATTTATAATGATTGTAACTAATACTAAATGGATGATAGATACATAGGTGGATACGGAATGGACCAGTTGCTAGATTGTGGCCAAAGCAAATGGATGAATACTTGGGTAGATGAATGGATGATTGGATAGATGGAATGGGTAGGTGGATAGTGGGTGGGTGAATGAATAAGTGGTGAATGAGTGGGTAGTAGATAGATGGATGGAGGGCAGATGGATAGGTGGGTGGGTGGTAAATAGATAGGTGAATGGATAAGTGAAAGGTAGATAAATGAATGGTGGGTGGATTAATGAATGATAGAGTGTGGACGGATGGAAGGTAAATGGACGGAGGCTAGTTGGATGAATGTGTGTTAGATGGATAAATGGGTTGTGAGTGGTGGGTGGATGGATGGATGGGGTAGTAGATGAATGGAAGGATATGTGGGTGGTTGGCAGATTGGATAGATAGGTAAATGGAATGATGATATATATTTAGTGGATAGGGTGGGTGGTAAGGGGTATTTCCTTGAAGCTTTTTGTTGGGTTAGTAATTTTAAAATCAAGACAATGAACTTCCCTAGGTTAAGGACATTTTTTTATACCCTTCATGTTATTCTGTAATGCTCATTATGGAGCTAGATCAACAAGCACTCAAAAGATTCCTAACGTCTTTGCATATTGTTTAAGCCATTAGCCCAGGAGAAGAGAAAGGTTTAAACATTGCATCCTTCATTTATTGTTAACTTAATTAAATCAACTTACCTCCTATATCTCCTGGTGGTAGGAACAACAAAAATAATAGTAATGATATGCAATGCAATGCAAAGTCATGGCAACATCATGACTCAGATATACTTGGAAACATATTCATACTGACTCTACCAACCAAGTGTCTCACACTTGAGTTTGCTATATTAGCACAAATTACAGGACTTGAATCAATGTGTCATATAGTTTAGGATAGAGTTTCTCAGCGGAGGGTCAAATGGCCCCTTGACTATGCCCAGAATATTCTAAGGACTACACGTAAAAATTGCATCAATGAGGGAGAAACAAATAATACAATAATACAGGGAGATTACAGAAAGAAAGAAAAAAGGTTAAAAGGGGACCATAGTGAGAAAGACGTGGAGAAGCGCTATTCTCAGTCACCAGGAGATGGCCCCATGGCTATAGCGTTTGACTCCCTAGAAAGCATGAGGCTGTGAGTTCGATCCCTAGCTAGTATGCATCATTTGCTGAGGGTAATCCTGGCAGCTCCTACTGTTTGTGCCTGGCAGTTTTGCTGTCTGTGTCCAATGCAGCACACAGGCATTTTTGAAACGCACCATGACTGGGTGCCCGAGAAGCACAGCTAAAGAGCAATCATGACCCTTGGCAAATACAGCAAATAAAGGGCTGAGGCTGGGGATCAGGCCTAAGTGGGTGCCTCGCACACAGGAGACCTGGGTTGTGTCTCTGATACCACACAAGCACATAGGAATGTGACCCCCGCAGTGAGAGAGTGAATGAGCAGTACAGTGGCCCAAGAGGCCCTGTAGTCATATTGTGGATGAGCAAGAGAACCCCCTCCAGTGCATGTGTGTGTGTGTCTGTCTGTCTGTCTTTGAGAAACAAAGAGAAAGAGAGAGAGAGAAAGAGAGACAGAGACAGAGAGTGACAGAAAGACAGAGACAGAGACAGACAGACACACAGACAGAGAGAAGAGCACTGGGACTTGGCACAGTCAAACCACACAGGCAAGGGAAGAAAGAATAAATTGTGGCTCAGCAGGGAAAATACTGTGATCACAAGCTTGCACTGTTCAGCACAGAGCAGGGTGTCAGCCACCCCCATCCTGCCAAGGGTCTCAGAGGACCATAAACATGCAAAGATCATCAGTGTCCTCAGTGGTCCCTTTTGGGAATTCCTTATAGCCTTGGTTTTGCTTTTAGCTTTTTTTTTTTTTTGGCCACACCTGGCAGTACTCGGGACTTATTTCTGTCTCTGCATTTTAGGGTTGATGCCAATGGACTTGGGGGGCAGTCATAAGGGATGCCGGCGATTGAACTCAGGTCAGCTGCATGCAAGGCAGATGCTCTATCTACTATACTATCACTCCAGCTCCCTTAGATTCTAATATTAAAACACCCTCTATCTCAGTCCTGGAGTGCCTCCTCTCTCCTCTCTTGGACCTTTTTGAATTTCCTAAGACATGCCAGGCTATTTTCCAATCCAGTTACTGCAGGTAGCTGTTACTGCCAGCAAATTCCCATTTCTTTCCACTTCAGCCTTGGGACAAAGCCAACTTGACCTCGTTCTTGAAAAAATCACCTCCTGAGACATCTGGATGAATACTGTCCCCATGTTCCTGAAGGTCCTGGACAGTAGTGAGCCAGTGAACTAATAAACACATGAGCTCCAGCAAAGGAGCCAGAGACAGTACAGGGAGTAAGCTGTTTGCTTTGCATGCATCTGACCAGGGGGGCTTCATCTCTGGCACCACATATGAGTCCCACTTGGAGTGATTAATGAACCAGGAGTAAGGCCTGAGCATTATACTGTCAGGTGTGGCCCAACCATTTGAACCCTGCACCTATCAAAACAAAACAAAAAAACTCACAGTCATAACAATTCCGGAGAAGTAGTTAGAACTTCATTTTAGCTTTGTTTTAAATATAGCCATAGAACTGTCCTTAAATACTTTACAAGAAACCTAGATGATGTGATGGGGTGGGGTGGAGTGGGATGAGGGAGGAAAAATGGGGGATTAAAGGAGGAAAAAAAGGATGAGACAGATAGAAAAGAAGGTTTCTGGAAGGTTCGTGTGTATAAGTTGAGATGATAAAACAGAAGGTATTTTCTTAAATCATAAGAGCAGATGATATTGCTGTCCCATCTAGGTAAGTGGTAGGCGTAGACATAGATGCTGGGTAACTGGCTAACCATCCCTCCTGTACTAAACTGTGCACGAAAGAGTAATTTTCACCAACTGTCTTGATAAAATACACCTCAAATCGCAACGTGAATTGCCCATTGCCCCTGGATCAGATTCAAGCTTAAATGGTGCCAATTTTCCTCTGATAGGCTGCAAACTCCCGAACCTTTAGATTATTTCGTGAAACGTGATGTATAAATATTCTGGGTCGTCAGCACTAAAGATTCAATAAAACCATTGAGATTCACAGGCCCACGATAAAGCTCATATAAAGTTCATGTTCTTTAGCTAATGCAGCTTTCAATTATGCTTGCCCATTTTAGACTGTAAAAGAGGTAATGTTAATCAAACATTTAATTTGCAAGTGTTTTTCTTCGTAAATGTCATGTACAAGGAGCTATTCCAACGTGATCCACAACACAATTGCGCGAGGGGGCTTGCGCGGGACCCGCTGTATTTGCGCTGGCGCGTGAGCACGGGGAGAGGAGAAAAATCTTTGCTTTCATTCTGGAGCTGTGAATTTCTTTTCTCATTTCAGAGCATGGTGCCTTTGGAAAATAAACTCGGTGCTATTTATAATGTTTGGTAACATTCCAGTCTCGACTCAATTTTCACAGTAAATATCTTGCCCCCGAAGCAAGCAGGCTCTGTGATTCAGGGCCCGAGTAAATGAAAAGGGACGGATTTGTTGTTCAATTACTAGTTATTAAATCACCATGGTGGGGGCCTTACAGGCGGGCATTGCGGAGTTTTTAAACATGGAGCAACCTTGATCTGATGTGGGAACCTGGGATGGGGTACTTTATGACCTGTAGAAGAAAAAAGGAGTGCAAGTCCAAGGCTTTTGATGTGTGTAGCAGCACTGGGTTTTGAGAGGGTTATCCAGAGTCCTTAGAATGGAAACAGGGTCCAGCAGCAGTGAACTAAAAAATGCAAGCTTTCAGGTCCCCCATTCCACTCTTTTCCCACCTATAAACCCTGCCTGGGGTCATGAGAACCTGGGGTGGGGGTTCTATGCAGGCAATAATGTGAGCTCAGGTCAGATACCTTCCACTAAAGTCCCCCATTTCCTGCTTCCTTCTCTCTATTATTCTGGCTTTAGGGAGATGAGGATGGGGAGAGGTAAGATGGGGGAGAAAAGAGGGAGCTCAACTCAGTCTTCTAAGCCTCAGCTTCTTCTTGTAAGATGGGACATGCTAGGGTTAGGAGATAGGACAGCAGTTAAGGTACCTGACATAAATCCGACCTGAGTTTGAGTCCCTCAACACAAGTTTCCCATCACCACTGGGGTGTCCTGGGTGTCCTGGGTGTCCCCATCACTGCGGGGCTCTCTGCCCAGTTGGCTGAGAATCAGGGCTAAGGTCTCCTGGGCCTCTTGAACACTTCTTGGGAGCATCCCTCCCAACAAAGGGGGGAAGAAAAAGAAAAGTGCTTTGCTTAGCATTGCGGTGAGAACCACAAACACATGAGTGGATATTTACTCTCTACTACTGGGCCTGAGACAGCTTTGGTACAGCTGACATTGGTTCTCTACCTGCATGAAACCAAGACCAGGCCAACAGCCTCATGAGTCTTTGCTCATTTTGATCCTGGGCATTGAGTCTGCAATTCTCACTTCAGTCAAGCAACTTTCAGCTGCCTAGAAAATCAGTCAGGTCTAGAGAAGCCAGCAAGAGTCCATGGGAATTAAGCATGGTCCCTTTATGAATCCATAAAGTAGATAGGAATTCCCAAAGAGGAGAACAAAGTAAGCAAACAGAGAGGCTGAGGGGCCGGAGTCAGAGACTCACTGTAGCGTCCAGGGTCATTCCCTCTCTCCAAGTTTTCTGCTAACTCTGATTGGACTGGGAGAAGCAGAGATCGACCCTTGCCAAGCTGCATGCAGACTTTGCTCACTGGGAAAATTAATTCAGCCCTCAATGTGGCAGTCTATAAATTACTGGCCAATCTGTTTCAGAAATATTAAGGGAACATTTATAAATTGCACCTTCCATTCAATGCTGCGAAGTAGAGATCTTGAGGCCTTCAGATGTTTATCTTACTTAAAGCTGCAGCTCTAATCAATCTCCCAAGAGAGAGAGAACAGTTTCTGGATTGGGGTGGGGGGGGTAGTGGGACAGGGAGGGGAGACCATATGTCAGACTGAGACTTCTCTACATTTCTCCCACTCCCTGCTCCTGGAGAATTTGCTCCTTAACATTCATACTTCAGTGTGGAAGCAAAGTGAAGGTGCAGAGAGTAGGGGTTGTGGTCAGCAGGCTCAGGGCCACTGGCCTGGCAGAGGGGAGCTGGGCTGGCTCTGGGCCCTGAGAAGGGTAGAGAAGTTAAGCTGTCTTCGGCAGTAATTGATTCTGACAGCATAACGAGTTAATTCGTCACTGTTTTGCAACTTTACTTGAGAATTCATCGGTAAGCAGAGTCCCACAGGACAGCTTGTAATCACTTGTAAACTCAAATTAGGCCTCCCAGTTAAACACTGTTGGTATCAGTGAGAGCTGGGCGCCCACCAGTGACTGCAAATGGCCTGTTTTCACCTCTGCTCTGGCATCAAGGACATGATCTGGCTACAGGGGCTGCAGGTCCAGGCGCAGTCACTGCTGCCTCAGACTTTTGGATGGAAGTGAGAACATCCTAGCCCTCTTCCCTTGCACATAACACATTCTCTTCTTGCTTGTGCTGGCCACATGGAAACTCATGAACCAAGCATCATAACCAATAGAACAAACAAGAAAACACGAAAGAAAGGGAAAGGAAAAAAAAACCTGTATTGTGAGCCCAGCTCCTTGAGTATAATTAATATTGCACTAGTCCAGCCCCACCAGGGGCCTCTCCTGCTTTATTATGATGGTTTACCAGGAACAGTCCTTCCCCTTTCAGGCCATAAAGACTCTCTCAGAAGGTACTTGATTTCCCAGGAGCTAAATATTAATTGCGACACAAAGGGAATCTCAAAATGACAGGGGGAACACGCATCTCAGCTTCTTGCAAAGTGGAAAGAAACCTTGGCTACGAGCATGGCCATGAACAGGCACACACGGAGGCTTTATTAAAATGCATTGTAGAAAAGAAAGAAGAAGAAAAACAGAAGCCAATAAAATGCACCATTATTCCGCAGCCTATTTTCTTCTTGGTATTTTTGGCAAGATGGACTCCCAGATGCTCGCCAGGACCTCGTCCCTGTGCAATGGACTGAGAGATGATGGCGAAGGGCTGCTTCCTGGCACTATAGCTGGGCAACCGCCACCGGACCCTCACAATATAGCAGCAGAGGCAAATGCAACTTTGCCTGAGAGCCTTCAAATGCTTTCACTGCCATTTCAATCAAGCCTGAAGTTCGAAATGTGGCACTAAACCCGCTCCATCGAGAAGCTGTTTTCTTTCCACCCCCAGAAATAATAAATCCAAAAGGTCCACTTAGGCGAAAACATGCCAGGAGCTGAGGAAGCAGTTTCAAGAGCCATTGGAAACATCTCTTGAGGGGCTGTTGGGCAGATTTGGGCTGGCTGGGGCCCAAAACGGGGG
>PVKC010031315.1:0-14577 GCA_004027635.1 Crocidura indochinensis
AGCACTTCTCTTTGACCTTACTTACATCTTCATTCCCTTTAATAAAGAAATCCTTTTGCTTTTGTATTACCCCTATTTTGTTATGTTAATGTGCATTTGCTATGCATTTTAATTTATTCATAATATTCGTTATAAATTTATTATGTTAGACTTCATAATGTACATCATTTTGACTGATTATTTTTTATGGTTTTTATTGAGACCAATGTGAATTACAAGTTTTTCCCAGTTAAATTTAAGGTACATAGTGACAGTAAATTCCCACCTCCAATGTTGACCTCCCTCTGCTCTGCCATTGTTGCCAGCTTTCTTCCCATACTTCCATCCATATCCCACTGGACTACTAGTATAACAGGTCCCTTTTATGTATAACTTGCTGTAGTTTGTGTCTCTTGATTCTATTGTTGACCTTGGGTTGGGTCTTTAGGTTTGATTACTTTTTATTTTCACTCATAAGATTGCTTGGCCCTGATATCATCCACATTTTTTCTCAGTATGAGGCATAACACGATAATTCATGTTGTATGGTTCTGTTTTAAAAAATGAGGAGGAGCCCCTGTTTAGAAGCTATACATATAAATTAAAGAAAAGAAAAGAAACAAAACAATAAAAGAAAAAGAAGAAGGTCTTTGTTTTTGTTTTTGTTTGTTTTTGCATAGGCATAGTAATTGGAGAAATTAGAAAGGAAATTCCTTTGACTTAAGAGATACAGGGTTTCTCCATCGTTGAAGCATACTGTCATGGGATCAACTACAGGCTCTGGCCATGTACATTGTCAAATTCCAAAATCTTTCTATTGTGTCAGAAAATGTTCTGCTCAGATTTGATTATCAAAACTGATGTCAGTTTTCTGTCATTAGAGATCTTGGTTTTTGCACAGGTCCTAGGACAAAGTCTAGGATAAAGTTTTTCTTTATGGTTCCAGAAATTCTGCTCCATCACGATTGTTGATGTCAGTCTTCTGTAAAGTGATCTTGTTTTTTTGTTTGTTTGTTTTTTGTTTTTGCATGGATCAAAGAATGCAGTGTCTTCTGATTTCATCCCACTATTAGGTGATGAGGTGGGGAAACCTGCCTTTAGATCAAGTTGTTGCTTTTTCCTCATTGTCAGGTTGTCATATGCACCTACCCTGGCGCAAGTTGGTGCCAGAGTGTTATTAGGGACTCCCCTGAAAGGTGCTGTTACAGGAAACCGTGGCAACACATTGGGATGTAAGGTTTTGTGTTGGACCTTTGATGTCCGATCATGTGAGGTCTAAGTCAAGTCCCCATAACAAATATTCAGGGTTGAGGTGCCTCTGTATTATAAAAATTTAGGGGTTCTTATCCCTAGTTTCTATACATAAGATTTCCCCATTTTAGTGTACCTATGCAAAAAAGGAACAATGCCATATTATATTGTTGGTGCATTAAGGGGTAAAATGTACAATTGTAAAATGTAAAATTGTAAAATATATAATCTCTGTGTCCTGGTTTTGAGCTGAGCTTTTACACTAAGCAAGACTTTTCTTCTAGAATTTCTTTTTCAATTATTCCATTGATGTATTTGTATTTGTTTTCTTCTGTTTCCCTATCCTCTCTTGTTTTGTACTTGTTTTACTTTTCCAGTAGAAAATTTTCTGTTCTTGGTTTTAAACTCTTTCCATATTTCACATGTGTCTAGAAGAGAAAGTTGATAATTGGGGCATTATTGAAAATTATAGCCCTGCGTAGAAAAGAAACAATCTGCACGTAAACTCCTTTGTTATTCCAGCTCTTCTTTTCCAGACACTTTTTCTCTCCTAGTTTAATGACAGTGGCCTCAGATTCTTCTTATTGACCCAAAATGGAGATCTATTGACTTATTCTGAGATTTTTTTTTTGGCTAGATGTCTATTGAATTGGAATCCACAGACTTTCAAGCTATATCAATACTGTCACCACCAGGACTGAATTCTAAGACAGGTTTTGTGGGTTGCAGATCTGAGGCCTGAAAAAGCCTCTCTTGCCACAAAATGTACAATAATCCTTGGGATTTTGTCTAGCCATAGATTTTACCATTATAAATTATGTAGAATCCTTTTTATGAGGAAACTTGCCAATACCCTAGAGATCTGTATTTTTTCTCTGTGCAACTCAACCAATACAGCTGATCCTCCTCTCCTGGGCCTATCAGTTGATTAGATTTCGTAGCCTGAGCCCCTACAAGCTCTAGATACTCCCAAGAGGCTTAGGATAGTTGCAGAGAAGGGAGCACTGGTTCTTCCTGTTACCCTGTCTGCCAAATTGATGATTCAGAACCTAGTAATAGCAGCAAATCTTGCAAAGTCAAGTGAGTCTTTCCTTCTCCTTCCTTAGGGTCCTAGTGGAGTCATGGAGAAGTAGGTGCCCTTAAGTATTGCTTCTGTACCTGCCTGTCAGTTTCTACCTCCTATGTCAATGCAACAGCAGTAGTTCTGCCAAGTCTTTATTCTGAAAACACTATGAACTTTCAGCACCACCCTTCAAAACTATAGGTATTGTTTGTGAGAGAGAGAGAGAGATAGAGAGAGAGCTAGCAAAGGTATTAAGACACATGCTTGACATCTTTCCCACCTAGAGGTCATTCTGAGTAAAAAGAAATAAATAACCCTGAATAAGTGAGCTCACAACCCCTTGCACCCAAATACAGGTATTTTGTTTTATTAGTCCTGATACACATGTTCCTTCAGTTAAAAATATTATTTCTTATTTAAAACGTTTTAAATTTGGATAATATTTCCTATGTTATTTTTTAAAGGGTAAATGTTTCTCTTGAGCCTATAGGGCATTGATTGTCCTTTGCTGGAAATAATTCACATGCATAAATGACACTGTAGAAGAAAGGTTTTTCTGAGCATCTCAGGGAAAACTATTAATCGCCTTCATCATGAAAATTGAGTCCTACAAAGTACCTAGTCCTATTTTCTCAATAGTCTACTTATTTAATTGATTGCCCATTGTTTGTACCTGACTCATGTACCATCAACTCTAGTGAGCGCATCTGCAATGAAGCAGCTTGTTTTTCCATAGAACTACAGTAAAGATAAAGTGTGTGGGGATCCAGTTTAGAACAGAGAGCAAACTATACATAACTGAGGCCCTGCATTCAATTCCTGCCATCAAGAAGTAAAATTTCAATGAAAATAAAACTTACATTTTTGGGAAAATGTATATATTTTTACATTTTGCAAGTCTAAAGTTCTCATTTTTCAAAGGTTTGATATCTAATTATAATCCTTCACTAATTACCCCAAACCTATCTCTCTTCAATTTGGAGATCTTGTGAATTATTTCTCTATTATACCATTTTCATTTTATTCTTTTCAATAAGATATTTTACTCTAGTCTCATATTAGGTAATGTAGGTCTTATTGCAGCAAACTTTAAATTCATAATTTTTTTGCTATCTTTTACTCTAATTCCTATCTCTTCTGCACTTTAAGAAAAAGTTCAGCCTTATAAAGTAGCACTTTGCTAATGGTGTTTAAGCAAATTTTAGATGATCCCTGTATGAGGAGAAAACTCTTAGTCACTCATTAAATACTATTAAAAGTAAAAAAAAAAAAGTTACTTATTTTCATCTCAGTTGCTTTCTTTTCAAAAGGAATTTGTGCTCATAAATTTCTAAAAAATGTAACAGAGGTATCATATGACCTAGTGATTCAACTTTTTATTTTCGGGCCACACCCGTTTGATGCTCAGGGGTCACTCCTGACTAAGCACTGCTCCTGGCTTGGGGAAACCTTATGGGACACTGGGGAATCGAACCGAGGTCCTTCCTTGGCTAGCATTTGCAAGGTAGACACCTTATTTCTAGCGCCACCCCGCCAGCCCCAGTGATTCAACTTCTTGACATGTATCCCCTTAACAAAAACTTGACATAACAAAAACCTACTTTAACTGAAGCACTTAATACAATAGTCAGGATATGGAAGTAACTCAAATTTAGCCAATGGCTAATGAATGGCTAAAGAAATTGTTGTATAGATCCAGAAAGATAGTACAAGATTTAAGACACTTGCTTTTCATGTGGCTTCTTTGGCTTCTAGATTAGTTTGATCCCTAATGTTGTATATGATCTCCTAAAAAATGCCAAATCTGAAAGATGAGCACAGAACCAGGCATAAAATTGAGTACCAGATAAAGTAGACCCCAAACCAAAAAAAAAAATAAATAAATTATAGTGCTTATAAACAATGGAGTATTATGATATGTAAGAAAAGATGAAACCAGCAATTTACAAACTCATGGATAGAAATGGAGGGAGTTAATAAATCAGAAGAGGTACAAATATGATCTCACTCATTTTAATATATAGAAATTGAAAGAGACCAAGAAAGGAATCAGTAGTATCTAACATTAAAAATTTCTTGGTCTGAATTACAAGACTGATTACTAGCCATGATGTGGGAAGTGTGACAAGGGATGGTATGAGGACTTGAGTTAACAGAGCAATTGAAGTGAAGAGTAGTAGGAAATTTAACCAGATATTAGAGTACAGTAGGTATTTTTTATCAATATAAAATATTGCTATTGTAACCTTGTTACCTAAATTGCATGAAAAATAGCATTATAAAATATGTAAAGACAGGGCTGGAGCAATGGTGCAAAGGGGTAAGGCATCTCTGCCTTGCCTGCGCAAGCCTAGGACAGACTGAGGTTTGATCCCACGGCATCCCATTTAGTCCCCCAAGCCAGGAGTGATTTCTGGTACATAGCAAGGAGTAAACCCTGAGTATCACCAGGTGTGGGCCCCAAAATAAGAAATACAAACAAAAATATGTAAAAATAGATAATTAAAACAGATTCTATGCTCTAATTGTGTCAATAACTTATTTCAGAAAATACTGATGTTTTTGTAAACATCTTTCCTAGAAGATGTTTTATGCTGTTAGAAAGCAACTCAGACTAAAATATGGAGCTTAGATCTCACCTCTATATTTTCCTTGATAACCCAAAGCAAAATAATCTTTATTTTCATTAGCTTTCAGTAGCATCTGCTAACAAAATAATGTATTTTTCATAATTAAATTCTGGCACAGCAATCTATTTCATGCTTATCAAGTACTGTTTTTTTTTTCTTTTTTATTTTAATTATGAGAACAAAGATGCAAAGAAAGAGGACAAGGTAAAGTTACAGTGGAAGGACAATCACCCATAAACAGAATTCTCAGTCGTCCCATCGATGATATCCCAGCCTTGAACTTTCAGCCAAAGAACATTAAGAAAAACAAAACAGAACCCATGTACAATTGCTTTGTCCCTCAAATCCCCAGATTGTAGTAAATACTATTTCTTAGCAGCACACAATATAATCTAAAGATATAAGACTTACATAACTCCTTAAACATAGAAGGCAAGGTACATTTTTATATTTCCATGCACATGCATATTAGTTTAAGTTAACCTCAAAAGTTTCAGTGGATTGTTTTTCTTAAGGATTAGAGTCAAGGGAACACAGTAAAAAATCGTGTTAGAGTGGCAATAATTGTTTGCATAGGCCCACCAAAACATGAGCGACATGGAAAGAAAAACCTTTGCCTAAATAAAAGGAGACCCTACCCCTGAAGTTTCCTGGCAGAAGACCAACACTAGGCTCCAGGCAAGCTAGTTTGTCCAATCCAAATCATTGTTTGTAGTGCCAAAACACTTTTTTTCGGTTTTTTTTCACATAGTCTCTGTTGCTGGTATCATGTTTCTGTATTAAAGATCCTGGAATCTGCATATCCCATATTGCAATCAGGATGGTGCAGAGAGTCCTCTCATTTCACCTCACACTTAAGGGGCAATAGAGAAAACCCTGTCCTGTAGAGCAGCTCATTGTTGTTGTCAAGTCTTCTCAGTGTTAACGGAAGTCTCTTTTGAGCAGGTAGATGTCAGAGCCTTGGTTGTGTCTTCATTGGTAGAGGATTGCTTCCAGATGTTGCTATAAAAAACCTTGGATGTTTCATAGCTAGCTTGCCTGGTTCAGGAGTGGATGGAAGATGCCCATTCTTCTGAGGCTTGTGCCAGGTTATTATATCAATGTTCAGGGTGTAAGGTCCCATTGCACTATGAGATCTGTGTGATCCAACCTCTATTAGATAAGAACTTATCTGTATGTATAGTATTTTCCCATTTTAATGTGTCTATGCAAGCAAGGATCAATGCCATGTGGCGTTATCGGCACATATGGAGGTTATAGGAACAAGACCAACAATCCCCATGACATAGTTCAATCATAAGCATTAAACTGAGAGACTCTTCCACCAACATTCCTATTGAACAGCTCACAAAGAAAAGACAAGATAAAAAAGTGGATAGAAATGTCACGATAGAAGAATATATAGAGAGAGTTATAGCTGTTAAAGAAAATACACATAAAACATTCAAAAGACGTATGTGCCCATTTTTATGTCCTTTGAAATACTTTTGGGGTTGTTAAATCCAATCTATGACTTTGGTCAGTGATTAGAGCTGTGTGGTGCTGAAGTTTAAGAAGGGTAAATGTGGGATACTGATGGTTGTGGGGAGTATATGTTCGTGCGGAGGCACTAGCCCCGTGCGGTTTGGGACATGTAGACTGGTATGAAATTACCAGTGACTGTCTGAGTACAGCTGAACAGGTATCTGCCACCCCCAGTTAAGCTCCTACAGTGTAAAAAGGCCTCTGGCACATACAGAGGTCTGCCAAAACCCATGCTGGCCCAGACTCCTGGCTCCCAGGAAGGAAGGAGAACTCTCCCTGGCCGGAAGGACAGGAGATCAAACCCCACACCCAAGCCTCTCTCTGGAGAAGGCTTGGAAATGGGGAAAACCTAGGGTACCCCATAAGCTCCTCCCAGGAATCCACCTGGAGCTCTGGAGGAAAGAGAAAGAGGGGTGCAGAGTGACCCAGGTCCTGCACCCCAGCCCTAGGCCAGGTTAAAAGGCCCCTGACACATACGGAGGTCTGCCAAAAACCATGCTGGCCCAGACTCCCGGCTCCCAGGAAGGAAGGAGAACCCTCCCAGGCCGGAAGGACAGGAGGTCAAATCCCACACTGTAAGCCTCTCTCTGGAGCTGGCTTGGAAGTAGGTAAAAACTAGGGTACCCCATCAGCTCCTCCCAGGAACCCACCTGGAGCTCCGGAGGAAAGAGAAAGGGGGTGCAGGGTGACCCAGGTCTTGCACCCCAGCCCTAGGTCGGGTTAAAGGCCCCTGGCACATACACAGGTCTGCCAAAACCCCAGCCCTGTTTATTTTTTTTTAAAGAAGTAATATCTAACTGAACATGTATATATCTATGCTCACTTAAAATAAAAAAAATGAAGACAAGAGTATTCACATTTTACTTTGTCATGTAATATTTTTGCAGTTACAAAACTGGATAAAAAATAAGCTCATGTCAGGCCAGAACAGTGGTGTAAGCTGTAGGGCATCTGCATTGCACGCACTAGCCGACGATGAAGTGTGGTTCAATCCCCCAGAGTCCCATAGGGTCCCCCATGCCAGGAGCAATTTCTGAGTGCATAGCCAGGAATAACCCTTGATCTTCACAGGGTATGTCCCCCAACCCCCCCAAAAAAAACCCATACCATGGCCAAAGCAATAATACAATAGGTAGAGCATTTGCCTTGCTAGAACTATCCCAGCCTGCCAGAGTTAGAGTGTAGATCCAGGAGTAACCCTTGAGCACCATATAGAGTGGCCCACACACAAAATAAATATTTATGTCAATTTTGGAAAGTCAGTACATTGTGCATTGTGTATTCCTTACATATGACTGATCTCTGGCATCCCATTTGATACCCAGACCTCTATTATGCATGATCCCTGAGTGCAAAGTCAGGAGTAACCCTCCCAAATACCATCTGAAGTTTTTCTTTTTTTTTGGTTTATTTATTTATTTATTGTCTTTTGGGTCACACCTGGTGACGCTCAGGGGTTACTCCTGGCTATTTGCTCAGACGTCGCTCCTGGCAGGCACGGGGGACCATATGGGGAACCAGGGGATTGAACCGCGGTCCATCCTAGGTTAGCACAGGCAAGGCAGGCACCTTACCTCCAGTGCTACCGCCCAGCCCCTGAATTTCTTTTTCTGACTGATGTCTCTGCAGAAAGCTGTAGAGGAATAGTGAAGCAGGGTCATTGGTGAAGTTGCAATTGTGTGTGATGGGTACAGCAGCCTGGCTCTGGCAGAGTAGGGGCTAGGATAACAATCTCCTTCAGAGATAACTAAGCTTTCAACTGAAAGTCCAGTGTATCTATAATCTTTCACTTCTGGTTTACATGTCTTTCAAGGACATAATGAGTTTATGTAGCTGGCCAAGTGCAGACATAGCAACTAAGTTATTCTCATTATTTTTAAATAACTTAATAAGCCATTCAGCTTGACTGAAAGAAGGTATTTTGTTGACAGTTCTAAAAATAAAAATGTACAATTATAAATCATGTATTTAGTTCATTGTATTTTTTATTCCTATATACATTGACTTTCATTCATGCAGCTATTTCTTTAACAACTAGTAACGAAGTCTTTATATAATGATTGCTTAAATATGCATAATAGAAAAATTTTATTCTTCATTTATTATTTTATAAAAGTGGATTTACATTGTGACTTTATATCGTTCAGGTGTGCATTATGGACAATCAGCATATTTGTGTAATATAAGAAACTCTCACCTAAAAGCCTAATTTTCTCCTTCACCATACATTTGTCCATTTATCCTAATTTATTTATCTTTTTTCTTTTTCTCTCTTATGAAATCTCATTGGCTTGTAGTCCAAATTTTTTTGTTTTTTTTAAATTCATCAATTATTCATATGTCATGTATGAATAAAATTATACAGTGCTTTACTCTCTCTAGGTTATTCAGCAAAATAATCTTAAAGTAACCAGTTTTTTATTTTGAATACTTGGACATAATCATCTTTCTAATGACTTCAAGACACTAAAGATATATTAAACCGAGAAGAAGCAGAGTTGTTTACTGGTGGGTCTATAGATATAAATTATTGGTCTTGATTTAAGAAATTAATCATGCTTTTATTGAATTTATATTGAATTTACCACACATTTGATTTCTATTGAATTTGCTAGACATGAGAAAACAATCTGGTAAATGCAATATAAATCAATGAAGAAATAAGAATAATCTTATTGTGAGTGACATAACTAGTAAAAATGATTTTCTTAACTAAGAGAAAATTTAGTTTTCCTTTTTATTGGTTTTTATTGTTCTTTTGGTCATCCTCAGTGGTGCCCAGAGTTCACTCACATCTTTGTGCTCAGAGTCTTTCTTTATGGGCTTGGAGACCACCTGTTTGGCTGAATGTAAGACAAAAGTCTTACATGTTTTACTATTACCCTAGCCCTAAAACTTTAATTTTTTAGGTTTATTGCTATATTGTCCACAGTGAAAAAAGTGAAAGTCAGAACTCTCTTTTCATAATAGTATATAAATGTTTTTGAAATGGTAATGAGAGACAATAGAGATAAGGACCTGGAAGAACAGTCTTGGTAAGAATCTTGCCACAAAGAACAGTAAGTACAGTTAGCATTAGGATAGAATAGGTCAACTATGACAATAATCTCTGAAACTGGTCACTCTAGAGAAGAATTGGGTGCTGAAATAGGATAAAATAAAATGCATGGTACTGCTTCATTAACCAATAGTGCAAAGTACATTGTGAAAGAGACATACACACAGAGAGATAGATAAATAGATAGATGATAGATAGATAGATAGAAAGATAGATAGATAGATTGATAGATAGATAGATAGATAGATAGATAGATAGATAGATAGATAGATAGATAGAGAGAATAAACATGTCTATCACAGAGACATATGGAGGTGGGGGATCAGGGCAAAATTAGGGACATTATAGTATTGTGATGAGAAAAGTGCACTGGTGAAGGGTATGTAATTTCTATGACAAAAAATCAGTCATGAGGGGCCCGGGAGATAGCATGGAGGTAAGGCGTCTGCCTTTCATGCAAAAGGTCATCGGTTCGAATCCCGGTGCCCCATATGGTCCCCCATGCCTGCCAGGAGCAATTTCTGAGCATGGAGCCAGGAGTAACCCCTGAGCACTGCCGGGTGTGACCCAAAAACCACACACAAAAAAAATCAGTCATGAACAGTTTTGTAACCATGATTCATAAATAAAGTAATTACAAAATATTAGAGTTTATCTGCTTATATGAAGATTACAGATTCTTGGTATTTCCTCAGGAAAAGAAATGATTATGAAATCACATGTAGATTATATTTATTTGTTTTTATGGGTCACACATAAAGTGCTAAGGTTTTCTACTTAGTTCTGTAATTAGGGATCACTCTTGGCAAGATCCGAGCACATATTTAATGCTGGTGATGAAGTCCAGGTTAGCTGAAGGCACAACAATTGCTCTACTACTTTACTATCCTTCAGTCCTCCTCCCCAATGTAAATTTTAAATGACTTTCATAATGGGAGACTTCATAAGGTCTTGGGATTTTTTTTCTCTTTTTTTTTTCTCTTTTTCTTTACTTTTACTAAGTTTCTATCACCTGCTATAATAACTTGTGACTATATGAATACTACATTTATTTCTTCAAATTTTATTTTAGTTTACAAAACCAAATGCAATTTGAGTTTTCAGAAGTTTGTGTCATTTGGATAAAGAATCAATGTGTTTCTTGCTAAAAAACCCAGAAAGTCAAGATTAAGTTTTTTTTTTTTATAAATCTGCTGTTGTCTACTTAGCAGAGCCTGAAAAAAATGTACATAACTTAAATTAAGGGGATTGCACACTAAAACTTGACACTGTTATAATTGAGAAGTCAAATAAAAGTCCCATCACCATAGATTCTGTTATCCGCAGTGACAGCAGAGATAAAAGTCAAGGTAATGTTTAGGAACTCTGAGAATATGTATCTTTATTTGAACTTGAATTAAAATATTTATCATCAGAAATATTATACTTATCATTGTATACATAAACAAACATCTAGAAGCAGGATGAAGGCTGAGAATTGTGGAAGTCAGAGAGGTCAGATAATTATGGGCTTATTTCTCTGTTTAGCTTTTTACTAGCTGTATTACTATTCCCAGTTTCCTTTTCAGTTTTGGGGCCATGTTTGGCAGCACTTGGGTTACTCCTGGCTCTTTGCTCAGAAATTACTCCTGGATCCTGGCAGGCTCATGGGATGACAGGGATTGAATCTGGGTTGGTCCCATGCAAGGCAAACTCCCTACCGGCTGTTCTCCAGCTCCTAACCAGGTTCTGTGTAACTTCCCTAATTTTTCAATAACATTGCAAGTTTCTAAAATTTAAAAATAAATGAAAATTTTGGATATTGATATTATCTAAGAATTATTCATAAATAGTAGATGTTAGATGTTATTATTTTGACAATAAAATACTGTACTTGAAATTTTTTTCTCTAGTATTGATCTGGTTGGGTGAGGAGAGCAATACACATTGGTGGTCAGGGTCTCCTGGCTACTACTGGCTATGCACTTACAGGTCACTCCTAGCAGACTCCAGGGACCAACTGGAATGCCAAGGATTGAACCTAGTTTGGCTACATGCAAGGCAGGTTTCCAATCTGCTGTACTTTTGCTATAGTCATTGCTCTTAAATTTTGACTTAGCTCTTGTTCTCTACAAGTATTAGCTAGTTGGTTGTAAAGTACTTTAATATTAGAATGCTATTTCTTGATCCCCAAAGAAAACTTTAGCGTTAGGAATAGTTGTGTTTGTGGAACAACACCACCAACAACAAAATGACATGGTCCTAATAATTTAAACATGCATAAATGATATCCATCAGTAAATAAACCCTGCAGAGGTTCAGTAAGTAGAATTTGAAAAGACATTTTTAGGTGTTTTAACTATTAGTATCCTGCCTTTTTAATGATACCTAAAGTGATAAAAGGTCTAAATTTTATAAATTGTAATTTATGTTTCTTTGCAATTACATAATTGCATGGTTGAACATCGAGTTCCCTGTGAACTGAGAACAGCAGCAAAGCATTTTATAAGCTATTAGATGGTAGCCATCAGAAAGGCTGGAGGTAGAATCAAGAAAATTAAGTCACATAACATCTGTACTTCCCACACTGATAGAGGTTGAGGAGTGTCCTTGTGAATATGAATTCATTATATGTTCTTTGTCAACTCGTATTTCTCCAAGAGAATCTCCTCATTCATAAACTGAAGTGGTCATACTTTCTCTGCCTTAGTAGATTGTTATGAAAATTAAATGTGATCATAGATGAACAATGAAGAAAACTTGGCAGATGTCTGAAGTCTTTTATTTTCCAGTCTCTTTAATGTAGATTTGTTTTGGGGACTAGGGATGGACTGAGTTTGCTATGCTTAGTAACAATGGGACTACTGAGGAAAAAGCATGTTTAAGAACATTTCAAATGTCTACTTACCTTTTAAATTTCCATTATAATTTATAAAAACAACTGTCCTTTCTGAATATGGACTTGAATACTAAGTTTTATTACTGGGCCCAGAGAGAAGGTATTCGAAGCAAGACAGGATGATTTTGTCATGTCTTTGTATTATAGGTTTATTTTTGGGATTTTTTTTCATTTACTTGTTTTGTTTTGTTCAAATCATTGTTGCTTCGGGCTATTTTCAGAATGTTGTTAATGTTTCACTTCTTGCAGTGCTCAAGGGACCATGCAGTACTGAGGATTGAACCCAGACTTTTCACATGTAAGACTTACACTCTAATCCTTTGGCTATCTTTGGCTCTATTTTTATTAAAGGGAAGAATATGTGATTTGGAAACACACCTCCTTAGTACCAAGGAATTATTTCTTATTCTGTGCTCAGGAGTTACCCTGGACTGATTTCAGGGCACTTTATTCAGGATCAGGATTAAAATAGAGTCAACTGCTTGCAAGACAAGTACATTAACTCCATAATGACTCTTCAGCTCCCCTAGCTTCTATCTTATTTGTTCTTGACTGCTTTGTATTTCCTCTTATCTCTAAATGCTAGTGATTACTGTAATTCTGGAATATTTCTCTGAAAACATCTACTTATGACCTGTGATGTTTGCTCTCTACCATATCTTCTTTCCCACATGTGACAAAGGACCACAGGGATGTGACTACAAGCAACTCGTAATAGAAAGACTTAGAGACAACCAGGAAAGCCTACTCTCATAGTATTTTCTCACATAGTCTTCCATGAGGCCCTCTATCTTGTGACCCAGTATTTCTGGTAGCACATGAGACTGCTGTTCAAATTTCCAGGACAGTATTTTCTTTCTCATTTATTTCACATCACCACAGTCATAACATTTTCTGATACTTAGAAGGATTGGCAGAAGTAATGTGTGAACCCAAGACCTAAAAGATATTGTGGGTTACTGCTAAGGTTAGTTCTAAATATTTTCCATTTCAATTTATTTTTTTATTTATAATTTTTATTAAGACTACTCCCCGCCTTGTTCATAGCTTATTCTTGGTTTTATTTCAGTAATCATTCATGACAGTGCAGGAAGGGGTACAAAGCATCTAATCTTGGTTGGTCACATACACAGCAAGTGCCCTACCTGCTATGGTACATTTCTCTACTTCCCTTTCCACATATTTAGATCTGGTAACAAGAAAAATTATATTTAAATTGTGAGAAATTTTAATAAGACTAAAGCCAAAGGTGTATAGAAGTATTTGTTCCTTCAAAATTGACTTTTTATGTGAAGATTTGGTACAGCTGCTTGTGAAAACCTAATACATAATATTCTCAAAAATTTTACTTTAAATAAAGAGAAACAAGTCTATGCAGAATTGGCATTTTTGGTTACATTAACTTTCTGAGCAAAATTTGAAAACTTGACTTCTTTTTTCCTATGAATCTAAGAGAAAAGGAAGAATAGAGCACAGATATGAATGTTTTATAATACAAGATGGCTCTCATTCTTTTCTTTTTTTTCTTTCTTTTTTTATTTAAACGTTTTGATTACATATATGATTGTGAATAGGTTTCAGTCATGTGAAGAACACCCCCTTCACCAGTGCAATATTTCCACCACCAATGTCCCAAGTCCCCCTCCCTCCCACCCCACCCATACCTGTACTCCAGACAGGCTTTCCAGTTCTCTCATTCATTCACGTGATTATGGTAATTTTCTGTGCATTTATTTTTATAGCTGCACTCACCACTCTTTGTGGTGAGCTTCATGGAGTGAACTGGGAGTTTCAGCCTCCTCTCATTGACTGATGATTATTGCAATGATGATATTTATTTTCTTTAAAACCCATAGATGAGTGAGACTATTCTGCGTCTCTCTCTCTCTCCCTCTGATATATTTCACTCAGCATGGTAGATTCCACGTACATCCATGTATAGGAGAACTTCATGACTTCATCTCTCCTGACGGCTGCATAATATTCCATTGTGTGTATGTACCACAGTTTCTTTAGCCATTCATCTGTTGAAGGGCATCTTGGTTGTTTCCAGAGCCTGGCTATTGTGAATAGTGCTGCAACAAATATAGGTGTGAGGAAGGGGTTTTTGTATTGAATATTTGTGTTCTTAGGGTATATCCCTAGGAGTGGAATAGCTGGGTCAAATGGGAGCTCAATTTCCAGATTTTGGAGG
>PVKC010031316.1:0-14567 GCA_004027635.1 Crocidura indochinensis
CGATGTTAAACTTAAAAAAAAAAAAAAAGAAATCAACTGATAACGACTACCTGCCATGACTGATTCCGGAGATCCCGGAGGAGGAAAGCTCCGATGGGACAATGCCCACGCAGATAGACCCACAGAAAGACCCATGGATGGGGACGGGCACTAGTGTCCAGGCACAGGGGCCGAGGAGACAGGGGCGGGCAGGCCGAACTGGCGATTTGGACAATGCCAGTGACCGGAGCAGACCTCCTCACGCACCTTTGGCTCTAGGGTTAATATCGAGCCCGGTGGGAGCAGGTGAACCGCGGGGTGCGAGTCACAGGTTGGGGCAGCCGAGACCCTAGGAAACCTGGAGGATGCGGCTCGATTGCTACGCTGGATGCTAAGGAGAGTTGGAGGACTTGAACCTGTCTAAAAGTTCGCCTAGGCACCCGGAAGAGGGAAAGGGGATAGGCAAAGAGATAAATGGGAGAGTGAGTGAGTTAGGCATGCATCAAGGAGATCAAAATAGAACCTATGCTCTTAAATGGGGGTGGGAGGGACCAGATCATTGAGACAAACATACCACAAACATGTTGACGGTCTGCAATGACAGTTTTAGAAGCTACAGGAAATGGTACAAAGAAAGGGACCCTGCCCTGCAAAGCCCAGAGTGCATAGCTGAGGATCTATGTACCAAACAGCAGACTTGTGGTAGGAGAGGCCAGGGAGGAGCAGGGAAAGGTCAGTCAACTTTCCCTGTGGAATGTGCTACACTAACTTGGCTTAGTTAAGCAGTTTCCCATGCAGAGGCAGCAGGAGGTAGAGTCCCACCCAAAGAAACTGAGCGTTTGCACCAGAATCAGTTCTAAGTCTTGGTTGAAGTGCACTCAGGCTACGGGATAGGATAGGTCAGATTTGGAGAGTTTCAAGTATAAGCCTATGAATTAGAAATGCATTAGTAATTTGCTTAGGGTATGTACATGCGGTTTGTCATAACTGTACAGAATCTGACAGTACTGTATATCATGTAAAAAAAGTAAAAGAGATGTGAAACAGAAAACAAGTTAGAAAAGTGAATTTAGGAGCTCATAGATAGAGATTACATTGAGAGAGGTAAGGCACTTAGAGTGCCTAAGTGTCAATCTGTTTGATCTCTGGCATCTGAAATGGTTTCCTGAGCACTTCCAGGTGTGATCCTGAGCCTCATAGTGGGTACCCAAACCTACCTCCCTGTCACTCTCATCTAAAAACTAAATAATAATTTAGCAAGATTTACTAAGTGTAAATGTAATTGAAGAAAGGAATAATTGAAGAAAGGAATAACATCAACAAGAGAGATTTGATGGAAAGGAAAGAAGAGGTTGTGAGATTCCAACATGTGTGGGTGGAATGTGAGGAACAGATGGAAGGATTCTTTGGAGAACAACCCAAATAGTTCAAAGATAAAAGTCAAAGGGAGTTTCTAAGGGCACAGGTAGACAGGGCGCTGGAGTCCAGTGAACAGTCAGATGTTGCCGGAACTAGGAGGGAGGGGAAGAAGTGATAGAGAAGAATATTACTTAGCTAATCTTTCCTTATGTAATTTGAACTCTTGTCAGATGAATACCTAGTTCATCACTTTAAAGTCTATTTTCCATCCAGCAACAGGATGGAAATTCAGCCAACTTCCTGCTGTCTTATCACAAGAAATGCATGTTGTCCTATTTTAGATGTTATTTGGTGTTTTTTTGGTCACAACCTAGCAGTGCTCAGGGCTTATTCCTGGTGGATCATATGGTCCTGGGAAACAAACTTGAGTAGCCATATGTATAGCAAGTATCCTACCCACTGTACAACTCTTGCCCGTTTTCCTCATTATCTTGGAGAATATCTTGAATGTTCATTATTTCTCCTAACACTGTTCATAGCATGTTTTATAGAAATTTCTTTTGGAGACATTTTATTTCTTTCATTCATTACCATTGTCATGATAGTTGTTAGAGTAGTTATTTCTCTAACTACATTCAGCGCTTTGTGGTATGCTTCATGTCGTGGGCCAGACCTCCCAGCCTTCATCTCTATTGTTTCTGGATATTATTACCATACTGTCTTTTATTTTTCTTAAATCCCGCAAAATGAATGAGACTATTCTGTGTTCTTCTCTCTCCCTCTGACTTATTTCACTCAGCATAATATCCATCCATGTATAGGAAAATTTAGTGACTTCAGTTTTCTTTTTTTCTTTCTTTTTTTTTTTTTTTTTTTTTTTTTTTTTTTTTTTTTTTTTTTTTGGTTTTTGGGCCACACCCGGTGACGCTCAGGGGTTACTCCTGGCTATTCGCTCAGAAGTTGCTCCTGGCAGGCACGGGGGACCATATGGGGAACCGGGGGATCAAACCGTGGTCCGTCCTAGTTTGCGCAGGCAAGGCAGGCACCTTACCTCCAGCGCCACCGCCCGGCCCCCGACTTCAGTTTTCTTAACAGCTGCATAGTATTCCATTGTGTATATGTACCACAATTTCTTTAGCCACTCACCTATTGTCTGGATCTGGATTATTTCCAGATTTTGGCTATTGTAAATAGCACTGCTATGAACATAGGAGTGCACACGGCATTATTAAATTGTGCTTTTATGTTCCTAGGATATATCCCTAAGTTATTGCTAGATCATATAGGAGCCCAATGCATAGTTTTTTAAGGAATCTCCATATACTTCGCATAAAGGCATTCCCACCAGAGTGAATGAGAATGCTTTTCTCCCCACATCCATGCCAGCAGTGGTTGTTCCTGTTTTTGTAATGTATGCCAGTCTCTGTAGCATGAGATGATATCTCACTGTTGTTTTGATTTGCATCTCCCTGAAGATTAGTGATGTGGAGTATTTTGTTTTTTGTGTTTGGGCCACACCCGGCGGTACTCAGGGGTTACTCCTGGCTATCTGCTCAAAAATAACTCCCAGCAGGCACGGGGAACCATATGGGACACCAGGATTCGAACCAACCACCTTAGGTCCTGGATCTGCTGCTTGCAAGGCAAACGCTGCTGTTCTATCTCTCTCACCCTAATGTGGAGTATTTTTTATGTGCCTTTGGCCATCCGTATTACTTCTTTGAGGGAATGTCTGTTCATAGATTTATTTTTTGTTTAATTCTGTCAGTATCTTGTATATCTTAGATATTAATATTTATCTCAAACTTGAAAGTGAGTTTTGCTGGGTGCAGTATTCTAGGAGAATTTATTTCATTGAGTTTTGTCACTATATCCCACTATATTCTGGCTTTGAGTATTTCTTGTGATAGGTCTCCTGTAAATTTCAAGGATGCTCCCTTGAATGTAATTTTCCTTTTTGATCTTGCTGCTTTTAGTATTCTGTCTCTATTTGTGGGATTCATTATTGTGACTAGGATGTGTCTTGGGGTGTTTTTCCTGGGATCTCTTTTAGCTGGTACTCTTCGGGCATGCAGGATTTGCTCACATGTATTCTTTAGTTCTGGTAGTTTCTCTGTGATGATGTTCTTGACTGTTGATTCTTCCTGGAGATTTTCTTCTTGGGTCTCTGGGTCTCAATGATTCTTAAGTTGTTTCTGTTGAGCATATCAAAGACTTCTATTTTCATTTGCTCATATTATTTGAGTAATTTTTCCATTGTCTGATCATTTGCTTTAAGGCTTTTTTTCCAATCTCTTCTGCTGTACGGAGTTGTTATTCATCTCATCTTCCAGTGTACTAATTATATCCTCAGTTGCTGTTAACCTGTGGCAAAGCTCATCCATTTTTTTCTTCAATTCATCTACTGAGTTTTTCAGATCTGTTATTTGACCTGATATTTCAGTTTGGAGGTTTCTGATTTCTATCTTCATATTCTCTTGATTCTTATTAGTTTTTGGTTCTATACTTTCTTTGAGTTCTGTGAACATCCTCCATATTTCTTCTCTAAACTCGATATTTAAAAGACTAACTAGGTGGTTTGCCGTTGTCAGGTCATCAGAGTCGCCATCTTCATTCTCTATGCCTGATGTTGGTCTGCATAGTTTCCCTATTGTCACGCTTATATTGTGGGTTTTTCTATGTGTTGTGGTGGTATTCATTAGCTAGGTGGAGTGCGCTGCTGTGAAGCCAAGTGGAGCCGCTCCTCTGGTTCCACCTCTGTGGCAGGAAAACTCACCTCAGAAGAAGCGAGCCCTCAGAGGATGGATGCCAGAGATGATCAAAGTTCCCAGGCTGGAGTAAGGAGGGGGAAGTCTCAAAATGTCTGCCATGCTTAAGAGGCCCAGCAGAGTCAGCTTTACCCACAGTCTCCGGGCACGGAAGATTACTTCTCACCTTGGAAAGGGAAGGGAAAGGAAGCAGCAATTCTTCCTGGGCGACTGACTACTCAACGGACAATATGGCGACTCAATATTAGTCTCTTATATGATGGATATTGGGTGAATAGTTTCTCCCATTTCTTGGGCAACCTATTAACCCTAGTTGTTGTTTCCTTTGAAGTGCAGAAGCTTCTCAGTTTAATGTTTTCTCTTTGAAGATGCCTTTAGTTTTTTGCCTAGGTTTTTTTTATATACCCTACGGTTTCAGGTCTGATATTAAGGTCTTTAATCCATTTTTATTTGACCTTTGTGCATGGTCTTAAATGAATATCTGAGTTTGCTTTTTTGCATGAGACTGACCAGTTTGTCCCAGTTATCCTTGCTCAGTTTTGTGTTTCTTGCCCCTTTGTCCAAGATTAATTGACTGGCATGTCTAGGGGGTCATTCTCTGAATACTGTAGTATATTCCATTGATCTGATGGTCTGTCTTTATTACAATACCATGCTGTTTTAATGATTATTGCTTTGTAGTACAAATTAAAGTTAGAGAAAGTGATGCCTCCCATTCTTTTGTTTATTTATTTATTTATTTTCCTTAAGGGTTGCTTTATTCTTGGGCATTTATTGTTCTAAATTGAATATCAGAAGTGTTCGATCCACTTCTTTGAAAAATGTCATGGGTATCCTTACAGGGATTGCATTAAATCTGTATAATGCTTTGGGGGGTATTGTCATTTAAGTTATGTTAATTTTCCCAACCCCTGAATAGGGCATATGTCTCCATTTCCTATGTTCTCTAATTTTTGGAAGCAATGTTTTATAGTTTTCTTTGCATAAATCCTTCACTTCTTTAGTTAACTCCAAGGTATTTAAATTTTCTCTATCATTATTTGTGTATAAGAAGCCATTAGGGGCCGGCTGGTGGCGCTGGTGGTAAGGTGCCTGCCTTGCCTGCGCTAGCCTAGGACGGACCGCGGTTCAATCCCCTGGTTCCCATATGGTCCCCCAAGCCAGGAGCGACTTCTGAGTGCATAACCAGGAGTAACCCCTGAGCATCACCGGGTGTGGCCCAAAAACCAAAAAAAAAAAAAAAAAAAGATGCCATTAAATTTTTCTTGTTAATTTTGTAGTCTGCCACTTTTCTATATGAGTCTATATGTTTTGAGGAGCTTCTTGGTAGAGTCTTTAGGATTTTCTAAGTATAGTATGTCATCTGCAAAAAGTGAGAGCTTCTTCTTTGTCTATCTGAATACCCTTCATATCTATCTTTTGCCTAATTGCTATGGCAAATTCTTCCAGTACTATGTTGAATAGGAGTGACAAGAGGGGGCAGCCTTGCCTTGTGCCAGATCTTAGGTGAAAGGTTTTCAGTTTTTCTCAATTGGGTATAATATTTGCCATGGGCTTGTGGTAAATGGCCCATTGACTATATTGAGAAAGGTTCCTTCCATTACCATCTTGTTGAAAGTTTTTATCATGAGCATCTTATCAAGTGCTTTCTCTGCATCTATTGATATGATCATGTAGTTTTTTTTTTTATATTCCTTTTGTTGATGAGGTGTATTACGTTGATTGACTTGTGTATGTTCAAACATCCTTGCATCTCTGGAATGAATCCTACTTGGTCAGGGTGTATGACTTTCTTTTTTTTTCTTTTTTTTTTTTTTTGGTTTTTGGATCACACTTGGCAGTGCTTAGGGGTTATTTCTGGCTCTATGCTCAGAAATCACTCCTGGCAGACTCGGAAACCATATGGAATGCTGGCTTTTGAACTACCATCTGTCCTGATTTGGCATGCAAAGCAAATGCCCTACCACTATGCTATCTCTTCGACCCAACTTTCTTGATGAGACCTTGGGTCCTATTTGCTAGGATTTTGTTGAGGATCTTTGCATCTGTGTTCATCAGGTATATTGGTCTCTCAAATGTCAATTCAAAAAAAAGACGTTTCTGATCATACCTTCCTAACCTTTTTTCACCTAATCTTAGGTGATTTGATTATTCAATTTTATTCATTAAGAATGAATATCTTAACCATTTTCTTGGTAAATATCAGGATAAGAGGTAGGATAAAACTCAGGGTTCTATTCTAACTATTCCTGGTCATGATATTCCTTTCTTTTTTCTAATTGCGAACTCTCACAGGTCTTGCTGTTATGCCTTCCCAATGACAACTCATTTTTATACTTCCCTTCAACTCATGATTCCTATACCCTTTACACTGTTTATCTAAATTAAGTTTATTATCTCTAATTAAATTTTCCTAATCGCTATAATTCTTTCCTAGCCATCTTGTTACAAATATATCCAAAATACTTTTGGCAAACCACCTCTTCAAGTGGTTGCTATAATTAATTATTTGATTCTTCCTAGGTTCCCTTTCTATTCTAATTTTTAGTGCTTTGGAGAACTCCCATATTGTACTTTTACTAGTTAATCATCTAGTTACCCTAGAAGTCATAGCATTGAAAACACATTCTCGGGGCTGGAGAGATAGCATGGAGGTAGGGTGTTTGCCTTTCATGCAGAAGGATGGTGGTTCAAATCCTGGCATCCCATATGGTCCCCTGAGCCTGCCCTGAGCGCAGAGCCAGGAATAACCCCTGAGCACTGTCAGGTATGACCCCCCCCAAAACCAAACACATTCTCTTTACATTCTATTTATTGTTACAGATGGTGAAATTAGAACCAGAATTGAAGAGCTAACTTTAGAGGAGGAATTTACAGCAAATTTTGAACAATTGACTCAAAAATCTGGCAGCCTGAGAGATGATACTTTCCAGGATACAGAGTTCAAAGAATTCTGAGAATTGGATGAAAACCTCTTTGGAAGAAGACAATATAACTGTGATGAAGTGGGCAAAACTTTATTTGGAATACAGAATTTACAAGACATAGAAGAACCCATTGGGGGAAACCCTATAAATGTGATAAGTGTGGAAGCGGTTTTGTATGAGCTCAGCTCTGATTCTACATCAAAAAATTCATACTGGAGAAAAACCCTATACTTGTAGATGGTGTATTAAAATTTTCAGTAGAAGCTCAGACCTTATTAAACATCAAAGAGTTCACACTGGTGTGCTACATGTGGAAAAGCTTTCAGTCAGAGCTCAGATCTTATTATACATCAGAGAATCCATACAGAAGAAAAACCCTATCAATGCATTTATTGTAGTAAAAGCCAGCACTTAGATCTTATTAAACATCAGAGAATTCATACTGGAGAAAAGCCTTATAGATATAACCAGTGTAACAAACGTTTTAGTCAAGAGTTCTGATGTTATAAAACATCAAAGAATACATACTGGTGAAAAACCATATAAATGTGATGTGTGTAGAAAAGCCTTATCTCAGAGCTCAGATCTTATTCTGCATCAGAGAATCCACACTAGAGAGAGGCCATATCCATGTAATCAGTGTAGCAAAAGTTTCAGTCAGAACTCAGATCTTATTAAACATCAAAGGATCCACATTGGAGAGAAACCCAATAAATGTAATGAATGTGGGAAAGCTTTTCATCAGAGCTCGGTCCTTATCCTGCACCAGAGAATTCACAATGGAGAAAAAAACTTATCCATGTAACCAGTGTGAAAAAGCCTTCAGTAGACTTTCAGATCTTGTTAATCACCAACGAATTCACATTGGAGAGAAGCCGTATCCATGTAACCAATGCAATAAAATGTTTACTTGAAGATCAGATCTTGTTAAACATGATAAAATTCGCACAGGCGAAAAACTTTATGAATGTGATGAGTGTGGGAAAACTTTCAGTCAGAGCTCAAACCTTATTCTGCATTTATAGAATTCACACTGGAGAGAAATTTTATTCATGTAGTGACTGTAATAAAAGTTTTAGTCGTCGTTCAGGCCTTGTCAAACATCACAGAATCCACACTGAGAAAAAAACCGTATACATGTAATCAGTGCAATAAAAGTTTTATTCAGAGTTAAGACCTCACTAAATATCAGAGAGTTCACTCTGAGGTAAAGCCTTATCGTTGTGATAGTTGCAAGAAAGCCTTCAGTCAAAAGTCTGACCTCATTCTTCATCAGAGAATTCACACAGGAGAAAAAACATATACTTGCACACAGTGCAGAAGAAGGTTCCATCAGAATTCAGATCTTATCAAACACCAGCGAGTCCACACTGGTGAAAAACCTTACAAATATAATGAGTGTGGAAAGGCTTTCAGTCAGTGTTCAGCTCTTATCCTACATCACAGGATTTACACAGGACAGAAACCACATTCATGTGATCAGTGTTACAAAAGCTTTAGTCGACGTTCTGATTTCATTAACCATTAAAGAACCCACACTGGTGAAAGGCCATATAAGTGTGAGTCACATGGGACAGATTTCAGTATATGCACTGATCTTACAGAATACTAAAGAATCCTTGGGAGCCGGGAGGTGGCGCAGGAGGTAAGGTGCCTGCTGCCTTGCCTGTGCTAGCCTAGGACGGACCACGGTTTGATCCCCCGGTTCCCATATGGTTCCCTGTGCCTGCCAGGAGCGACTTCTGAGCGAATAGCCAGGAGTAATCCCTGAGCGTCACTGGGTGTGGCCCAAAAACCAAAAAAAAAAAAAAAAAAAGAATAAAGAATCCATGTAAGGCAGAAACCCTACATGTGTGTTCAGTATAGAGTTCTAGCCAATTCTATGATCTTAATAATCATGAGAAATTCCATTCTGAGAAGACAATACAAATATGCGGAATGTAGAAAAATGTTTTGTTTTATACCTACTGGTAGTTTATTCAGTACTAAAAACACTATACCAGAAAATAATGCTTTGATGATTATTAAAAAAAGTTCTAATCAATGTTCAACACTTGTACTAAATATAAATGTTCAAAACAATTTTGGAGGATGTTATGTTTTGGGTCACACCTGGCAGCACTCAGGGGTTACTCCTGGCTCTATGCTCAGAACTTGCTCCTGGCAGGCTTAGGGGGCCATATGGGATGCCAGGATTCGAACCACCGACCTTCTGCATGCAAGACAAATGCCTTACCTCCATGCTCTCTCTTTGGCCCCCTAAATGTTCAAAATTTTAAAAGAAATTAAAGATCCTGGGTAGAAAACAATTTCATTTTATATAATAATATTAGATACTTATTAAGTTGAAGAAAAAGTCAGGAGAAATCATTTTTAAGGAGAAATCTTATATAAGAAACGTGTAACTATTAATCCAGACACTTACCTGATATCAAATAGGGTATATAATCAGAACAAGGAAGGAAATGTATGTGTGTCATAATCTTAAACTTCTAAGTTCAAATTACCTTTTGGATATGAAACAAGATATTTTCAAGTGTATGGATAATTTAAAACTCTTCTTAATTGGTATTTACTCTACTATTACACTTATTTCCCAACAGTTGTTGAATCCTACATCTTGCTAGTTATCATTAACTTTCCTGTGTATAAATATGGCATATACTGTTCTGATATTAAACGTATGATTATAATACTATAGAGTCCCATTTTCTCAGAAAAATTTTGGTCTAGTTTTATTTTGTTTGATTTTTGAACTTTTTGTTCTCGGTAATGTAGCTCTTAGCCCAGGGATCTAGGTCTAAGATCTAGAATGCATGCCTGGCATGTAGAGCCCCTAAAGTTTGTTGAGCACTATTGAGCCCCAGTGCACTACCAGGGTGGCTCTCTCAGCACTACTGAGACCCAGTAACTGTTGTTCGTCCTAAAAATGCCTGTCAGAGCCAAGCTAAGAGTCATCAAAAGTGGACCCCGTGCCAACTGCTCAGCAACTTACTATATACATCTAGTGTCTTGTAAGTAAGCTCAAATTTGTGTATTACACATACACATGATCCTTCTGAATCTTGGTGAACTGTATTACTAAATACCTTCTGTTTAGATAACAGGCAGCCATACGACACTTCTTCCTCCGTTTTTAAAATCTATTTACTGGGCCATAGAAATTACTTACAAAAGTAATACTAATAAAAATTAAAGGAATAGAATATCAGAAAAATGAGAACAGAAATGATAACTGCATCTGATATTTCATGCCAATTGAATCCCATGTGCTGATTCTTTTGATCCACATCTGTGTGTGCGGGTTACTCCTAGTTCTGCACTCAGGAATCACTCCTGGAGGGTTCAGGATCATATGGGATGCTGGAAGTTGAACCTGGGTCAATCGCATGCAGTGCAAGTAAGTGTCCTACTTGTGCTATTGCTCTAGTCCTCTGTTGATGTTTAAGTTGACAAAAGACCAAGAATTCTAAAAGTTAAGAGGGACTCTTAGCAGACTCACTGTGATAGGGAATAAGAGCATAGACCATGCCAAGAGTTGTTTTTGTAAATACCCAACAATCTTGGTGAAAACATTGAAAGGCTATACTTGGACCCGAAAGATAGTACAGTGGGTAGGACACTTGCCTTGTATGCTACTGACCCATATTTTATCCCCTGCACATCTTGTGGTTCCATAGACATAGACCTTGCCAGGAGTGATTCTTGAGCACAGAGGTTGGAGTAAGTCCTGAGAAATAATTGTGTATTCTCTTCTCCCCAAATAAGATATACTCTAGGGCAGTGGTAGGCAACCTGTGGCTCTTTACACTTTTAATTTGGCTCTTCTGTGTGCAGGGCGGCAGCTCCAGGAGTCAGGACTCTCCTCCTAGCCTCTGTCAGTGTGCACCTTGTGTGACTCTCAAAATAAATTTCAATCGTGGTTTTGTCGAGATTTGACTGTTGAAAAAAAAGGTTGCCGACCACTGCTCTAGGGAGTAGTATTAGAGTAAAACCTGAGTCAAATTAGCTTATGAATTATTCACTCCTAATCTAGCTGCCAGTTAGAAGAAAAGATAAAATAGAGTGCGTGCTGTGGAGAATAACAGATCCCAAGACTAAAATTTCAAGCACGATATCCAGTAATCAATTAAAAAATATTGAGTCCAAGCTAGGGATATGGTTCAGTGAGTGGTACACATAGACCTGTGTTCAGTTCCTAGTATCTTTACACACAACTAGCAGCAGTGACCCCGGCATGTCGTTTGTATCATACGTATCACATGATCCTCAGAGCACCACTGGATTTGTCCTATGGGCCCGTTGCCTAATTTAGTCCTGAGCACAACCAGAGTGCCCCTGGTCCCCTTAAGCACTGCTAGGAAGCTAGGGGACAATAGCAATAAAATTACCAGTGAGCATCAGACATTAATAGGATTTCTTCTATACACAATGATAGAACATGTTTCCATATGGATGAGAAAATATACATAAAACGCCTAGTTCTGGGGCCCGAGAGATTGTACAGTGTTAGGGCATTTGCCTTGCACACAGCCAACCCAGGACAGATCTGGATTCAATCCCTGACATCCCATATGATTCCCCTGAGCCTGCAGGTGTGATTTCTGAGCACAGAGCAAGGAGTAACCCTTGTGTGCATGCAGTTTTGCCCCCCCACCAAATAACAAAAACACCTAGCACTGTTCTCTAAGAGAACCCAGAAGCAATGTCATGTTGCCAACGAACACCTATAGATCATTTCTGGATCCACTCTATTTTTCTGTTTGTAGTTTCATATGATTTGTAAGTTTTCTGTTAAACACTTATTTTACTGGGTACCAAGTAGTTTGAATGTATCTGAACTTTATTTGGGGGTGTGCTTAAATTGCTTTGGTCAATTTTATGCTTCCAAGTCTTTTTTTCCCAATATTTTTTATTGCAACCAAAGTGAATTACAGATCTTTCACAGTAATAGTTTATGTACATAGTGACATTGAATCAGGGAAATTTTCACCACCAGTGTTGTCCTCCATCCACCCTTGTTCCCAGCATGCATCCCATATCCTGTGCTCCTGTGCTCCCCAGGCTGCTAATATAAATGGTCCCCTCTGTGTCTAACTTGTTGTAGATTGGGTATCTATTCTGTTGTTGTTGGCTTTATATTTGGTGTTTAAGTCTGCTCATTTTTTTAATTTCTACTTAATGTCCATGTGACTATTTGGTCTTGGTACCATCCATTTTTTTCCCTCAATGTATGAGGCAGAACAAGATGACTCAGGCTATGTGGTTCTGTTTGAAAAGAAAAAATTAGAAAAAAAAAAGATAAAGGAAAAAGGGAAGAAAGGGAAACAAACAAAAACAAGCAAAAAATCCCCCCCCCAAAACCGAAAAAGCAAACAAACAAAAAACAGAGTTCATCCTCTCCTCTCCTCCTCTCTGCTAAGCCGACTACGGACCGGGACCCTCACCAGTAAGATGGCCTCACTTGACCCACGTGAGACCAATCGGGCTGTGTGATTGGGGACCCCAGAAACATAAAGACCACCACCGCGCCATGTTCCTGCCTCTCCTCTCCTCCTCTCTGCTAAGCCGATCTATGGACCGTAACCTCTCCAAGCCCCGTACCAAAAAAGTGCGGCCGCTCCGCTTCGCTCCGTGGCCGCGCCTGCTTTGAAACCCCTGAATTCCATACCTGCAAGGGGACTTGGGTGAATTCTATTTGTGAGTGATCGTCCTCCCACTGTTGCTTTACCTTGCCCTCTCTCTTTGCATCTTTGTTCTCATAATTAAAAATAAAAATTAAAAAAAAAAAGAGTTCATCTTATAAATATCAATTTAAAAGAAGAAAAGGGGGAAAACAAGAAAAACATGACAAAAAGATAAAAAAATACAAAAAAAGAAACAACAAAACTACGACAATAACAAAATCAAAACAAACCAAAAACCCCCAAACCAGCGACTACAAAAAAGCACCACAGCAAACTACCAAACATTAATCACAAGCACAAAATAATAAAGAAAAAAAAGAAAGGAAAAAATTTGTGCTTTTTTTTCTTTGCACAGGCACAGTAAATATTGGGGAGATTTGAGAGGGAGTTCCCTTGGCCTAAGAGATACAGGGTTTCTCTGCCTTTGAAGCATACTGTCATGGGAATAACTACATGCTTCATACATGCTCTTTTTCACTCCCCTAGGTCTTTTTATGGTGCCAGGAAACTTTCTGTTCCTCTGCTCCTTTGAATGATAAAATCCAGACTCTGTAACCAGAGGTCTTGGTATTTGCACAGGTCATAGGATGAAGCCTAGGATAGAGTCTTACTTTATGGTTCTAGAAGTTCTGTCCCATCCCTGTTGTTTTAATCAGTCTTCTGTAGTTGGTGGTCTTGGTTTTTGCACTGATCATAGGACGATGCCTAGGATATAGTATTTCTTTTTTTTCTTTTTTTTTTTTTTTGGTTTTTGGGCCACACCCGGTGACGCTCAGGGGTTACTCCTGGCTATGCGCTCAGAAGTCACTCCTGGCAGGCACGAGGGACCATATGGGGAACTGGGGGATCGAACCGCGGTCCGTCCTAGGTTAGCGCAGGCAAGGCAGGCACGTTACCTTCAGCGCCACCGCCCGGCCCCAGGATATAGTATTTCATTGTCACCAGAAGTTCTGTTCAGTCACCACTGTCACAGTCAGACCTGGAATTAGAGCTCTTGATTGTTGTACAGAGAGTAGATCAAAGCTTAGGCTAGGGTCTTCTTATTGGTCCCAGGATAAATTCTGCTCAGTCATGGTTGACAAAGTCAGTCTTCTGTAGTTAGCGATCTTGGTTTTTACACAGATCAAAGAATGATGTGGCTTCTGATTTCACCCTATTGTTAGGTGATGAAATAAGACAGCCTGCTCTTAGATCATGTTCTTGCTGTTTCCTCATTGTCAGATGCCATATCAAAACTGGCGCGTGATGGTGCCAGAGCAGTATTGAATTTCTCAGGGGGAGTTTGGTTACTGGTGCTGTTGTGGAGAACTGTGCTGGTTCTGAGATCTAAGGTTAAGGATTGGACGGTTGCTGTCTGATCACATGGAGTCTACGTTGGGTCTACATGACATAGTGAACGTTCAGGGTGTGAGGCGCCTCATTTTGTAATGTATGAGTTCTTATCCCTAGTAGATAACAGCTTGTTTCTTTATATAAAACTTCCCCGTTTTTAGTGTGCCTTTGCAAAAAGAAAATGGTACTATATTATATTGCTTGTGCATTTCGGGGGTGGCAATGTCAGGCTAATGTGCCCTGGGTTTTGACCTGAACTTTTATCCCAGGCAAGAATTTTTCTTGCAGATTTTTGTACAAAGCAGAACCAAAACAGGTGAACTTAAGATATATATATAAGGGGCCCGGGAGATAGCATGGAGGTAAGGCGTTTGCCTTTCATGCAAAAGGTCATCGGTTCGAATCCCGGTGCCCCATATGGTCCCCCGTGCCTGCCAGGAGCAATTTCTGAGCATGGAGCCAGGAGTAACCCCTGAGCACTGCCGGGTGAGACCCAAAAACCAGATCGGAAGAGC
>PVKC010031317.1:0-14720 GCA_004027635.1 Crocidura indochinensis
GTACTTCTCATTCTGTATAATTTTTATATTCTTTTTTAATGTTCTCTCACTTATCTGGAAACAAATGTATTATGATCAAATATGTCAACTATGTTATGTGCTTTCTTTAAATAAAGTAAAATAGTCTTTTGGAAACAAAAGAACAGAGGCATCAAAAGTTAAATTAAATCAGTAAGAACAACAAAGTCATGTACATAGTCATAAAAAATCCACTCAGTAGAGAGAGACAGCACAAATTTTGTACACACCCTTTAAAGATTGAGTCCTAGTTTGACTCCTGAGGCCCCACAGTCCCTTAAATAGTGCTGAGAGTGACCCCTGATCACAGATTAGCAATAGCCTAGGCCAGTGGTCGGCAACCTTTTTTATAACTGAGCCAAATCTCACCAAAACCAAGATTAAAATTTATTTTGAGAGCCACAGTTTTTTTTTGGGGGGGTGTTGTTTTTATTTATTTATTTATTTATTTATCTATTTATTTATTTATTTATTTATTTTGGCAGTGCTTAGGCTCTATGTTCAGAAATCGCTCCTGGCAGGCTCAGGGGACCCATATGCGATGCTGTGATTCGAACCACCGACCTTCTACATGAAAGGCCTTACCTCCATGCTATCTCTTCGGCCCCAAGAGCCACATTTTTAAAACCGGAAATACATAGGATGGTACACTGTTTTTAGTTTCAAAAAGTTTTTATTGAGAATATTCTGTATGCAAGTATCCACATAGGTCAGGAGGACACAAATAACACAACTAATAAAACAAAAACTTTAGAATGATGTTATTTATCGATAATGTTAAATTCCATAAAATTTGCCTTACAATGTAGAGAAAATTACATCCTGACAATGACTGACAAAGTCACAAACAGTAATGTGAATATTGGCCTTGCATTTCCTTGGATAGCTTGAGTAAATCAGGTTTGTATGTTTTTTTTTGTTGTTTGTTTTTGTTTGTTTTTTTTGGGGGGGCCACACCCAGCAGTGCTCAGGGGTTACTTCTGGCTGTCTGCTCAGAAATAGCTCCTGGCAGGCATGGGGGACCATATGGGACATCAGGATTCTAACGAACCACCTTTGATCCTGGATCGGCTGCTTGCAAGGCAAACACACTGTGCTATCTTTCCGGGCCCGTATGTTGTTGTTTTTAATTTTAGGCATGATTCCAGGTTCTCATCGATGAGATGATTTCTCAATTTACTCTTGATAAGATTCATGCTTGAAAATGATTATTTGCATAAATGTGTAGACCCAAACAAGAAAAGAACAGCAAACACTAGCTTTTTTATTTGATTATATGAGTCAGGAATACGTTTGCAGGTATTAAAAATCAACATAGCTTCCTTCTCGAGGTCTTTCAAAGCAGACCACTTGTGCTGTGCACTAAGTTCACATTTGTGTTTTTCTAATCTTTCTAAAATTAGAACAAAGAAATTCAAATTTCGAGGCCCACAGTTCTTTGTTATTTTATATCCAGAAATTGCATTTCAAAGTTGCCAATGTCGATATTAAAGGGAGAAAAATTTAATTCTATTATAGTGGCATCCAGAGGTTTTTGTATTTTTTTTTAACAAAGGCCAACATTGATTTGCTGTTTCTGAAATCCTGAAATCTCCTGAGAAAAGCTTCCCATATCAGAATTTTTGGCGATGCTTCAACAGGGTAGGAAGGTAAATCAAGTTTTTTTTTTTTGTCAAAATCTTGAGCAAAAACAGATAATTTGTTTTCAATCGAAATAACTTCTTTTTCTAACATTGAAAAAAAGTTGTGTTTCCTTTTCCCTATAGTTTTTGATTAAGCTAATTTAGATGTGAAGTAACATCCACCATGAAATACAGTTTTAGAATCCACTGAACGCTTGTTAATTCTGGATAGTGAACACCCTTCTCTAGGGAAAATGCTTTGATTTCTGATAATAAGTAAGCAAAACACTTCAAAATGTTTATTCTTGATAACCAAAATGTGCTAAAAATTTGAGCCCTACAATATAGAGATGAAACAGGTAAAAGAGAAAAACCTTTTTAACAATGTTTAAAAGCAAAGACAGTGTCCAGAGAAAAGCTGTGATTTCACTGAGAAAAAAAATCTATTGACACTTTAGTCTGTGCTGCAAGAAATCAAACTAAAATACACACAAAAACAAAAATGGCACTTTGTTAAATGCATATAAAATCATATCATGAAGGAATTATGATAGAGTGCCTGAAACAGTTTAAAATAATTTTTATTTAAGCATATTTGTTACAAAATTATTCATACTTGATTTCAATCATAGAATGTGCACCGCCCTTCACCAGTACACTTTCCCCACCACCAGTGTCCCTGGTTTCCTTCCCCTTTACCCTCCTTTGACTATGGGACAGGCATTTTGCCTTTTTCTCTCTATATCTCTCCTTTCCTTTATGACACTGAGGTTTGCAAAATTTCCTTTATGACACCGTAGTTTGCAGTATTGTTAATTAAAGGGTACCATGCATGTCACATCCATTTTCAGCATCCAGTTCTTGTCCAGAGTGATATGTTCCAACTATCAGTGTCATAATGTATCTTTATTCTAACTGAACTCATCACTTTTTATGGTAAGCTTCCCTCCTCCCTATTTTCTCTAGATATTATTACCATCTTGCCATTTATATGTGACACAAATGATTATTCTGCGTCTATACCTCTCCTTCTCACTCATTTCATTCAGAATTATAATCTGATGTGTTGATGCATGTACAGAATAATCTGATGTTTTGATATATGTTCAGATGATGCACTGTGCATGGCTCAGTGTTTTTGTGTAGTCACAAGACAGACATTGCACACCCATACATTATATCCACTTATTGAATGATAGACTGGATTAAATAAAACTCCCTGCTGAACTAAACTCTGTGACAGATTACACAGTAAACATAATTTGTGAAATTCATAATTGTGATCAAATCTGGGTATTCAACACCCTGGATGAGAGTATGGATGTCCACTACTAGCATCTTCTCCATGAAGAAGTGAGTGGCTCTTCAGGGAAAGGGTGCTCTTTTGCCTTCTTAGCAAGAGAGAAGAAGTAGTGCAGTTCTTGTGAGAGGAGAAGTCTGACTTTGTACAGCCCCAGTTGGACAAGGAATGGGTAGCTAAGCTTGTGTTTGGCAGACATTGTTCATTTTCTCTATGAATTTAATATTTCTATACATGGAAATTTCACAAGTAACTTTTATAGTGAGACATAGTACGGATGTGTTCAAAAAAGAATCTGATTCTGGGATAGCTGTTTCTGAGAAGGAGATATTGAAATGTTTCCACTCTTGCAAAAAGTTTCTGATTGGCAGTTATATTATGCAGAAAGTCATAATTAGTATGAAAAACAACATTTAAGGGCGTTAGCTCACAACTTTAATCATGAGTACTCTGAACATGAGAATCTATGGAAAAGAAAACTCTGGGTTGACAATTCCTTCATGGAAGATGCCCACTCTTGTGCAAAATAAAGTATGTGTTTTAAGATCACTCCAGGCACTGTATTTCTAAACCCCACACATCCTGGTCTGAAGAAGCAGGGTAGCAGGAAAGAAATAATAAACCAAGCTAGCCAGGAAAGGATGATCATGGAGTCCATGGCCTTTTACCTTGTAGTCTCTGCCTCGAGCCCAAAAAGTTAGAACACCTCTCTTTATTAAAACATATTCCCAGTGACAGGAGGTTTCAGGTCACGAGAGAGAGAGAGAGAGATGAAAGTAAATATTCAGTGAACTTTTACATATCAAAGAAAGAGGTTTAAGAAAGGATGACATTGGGGGAACACCTTTGTTTAAGGTTGATACTGGGTATCATCTTACACTCTTGGAGCTGGCTACTGGGGCTGCACACAGGGCACACCCTGACAGAGGTTAGGAGCATCGTTCTGACTCTTGGAGTGGCCGCCTGGTACACAGAAGAGCCAAATTAAAAGTGTAAAGAAGCACATGTGACTTGTGAGCCACAGGTTGCTGACCACTGGCCTAAGCAGTTAAAACAAAATACGCACATATACACAAAGATAGGGAGAGAGGAGAAAAGAGAGAGAAGAGAGAAGTAAATTTTGGATACGTTTCTTTAAGTTTTTAAGAATCATCATAATAATAAAAATAAAGCTAAAATAACTAAAATAAGTGATTAGAATTTGAAATAGTAACATTGTCAACATTATTTAAATAAATTGAAAAGGAGTTGTCCACATGCCAGGATTTTCTGGGTTTCTTACTGGTATGTCGGGGGCGCTAAGCAGGATGGCTAGCCATAGGACCCCAGGGCTGACCACTTAGTCCAGGGGACTGTGGCCCAACCACACCAGGCGGGTCTTCAGGACCACACCTGGTTAATCGGACCCTGGGGGCTGGGGAGGGAGAAATTCCTCCTATCTGGATCCATAAACGACTGAGACAGGGACTGGCTGCTTCCAGAAGACTCCACATGCCAGGATTTCTGTGGTTATTACTAGTACATTGGGACTCTGGGCAGGATGGCTAGCCATAGGACCCCTGGGCTGACCACTTAGTCAAGGGGACTGAGGCCCCCCCACACCAGGCAGGTTTTCAGGGCCACGCCTGGTTAATCGGGCCCTGGGGGGTGGGGAGGGAGAAATTCCTTCCATCTGGATCCACAAACAACTGAGACATGGACTGGCTGCTCCAAGAAACTCCACATGCCAGGATTTTCTGTGGTTTTTACTGGAATGTCGGGGGCTCTGGGCGGGATGGCTAGCCATAGGATCTCTGGGCTGACCACTTAGTCCAGGGGACTGAGGCCCCCCACACCAGGAGGGTCTTCAGGGCCATGCCTGGTTAATCAGGCCCTGGGGCGTATGGAGGGAGAAATTCCTCCCATCTGGATTCAGAAACGACTGAGACAGTGACTGGCTGCTCCCAGAAGACTCCACAAGCCAGAATTTTCTGGGTTTCTTACTGGTATGTTGGGGGCTCTGGGCAGGATGGCTAGCCATAGGACCCCTGGGCTGACCACTTAGTCCAGGGGACTGTGGCCCCCCCACACCAGGCGGGTCTTCAGGGCTATGCCTGGTTAATCGGGCCCTGGGGCGTATGGAGGGAGAAATTCCTCCCATCTGAATCCACAAACAACTGAGACAGGGACTGGATGCTCCCAGAAGACTCCACATGCCAAGACTTTCTGGGTTGCTTACTGGTATGTCGGGGGCTCTGGCAGGATGGCTAGCCATAGGACCCCTGGGCTGACCACTTAGTCCAGGGGACTGTGGGTCCCCACACCAGGCGAGTCTTCAGGACCACGCCTGGTTAATCGGGCCCTGGGGGTGGGGCGGGAGAAATTCCTCCCATCTGTATCCACAAACGACTGAGACAGGGACTGGCTGCTTGCAGAAGACTCCACATGCCAGGATTTTCTGTGATTTTTACTGGTATGTCTGGGGCTCTGGGCAGGATGGCTAGCCATACAACCCCGGGGCTGACCACTTAGTCCAGGGGACTGAGGCCCCCACCCCCACACCAGGCGGGTCTTCAGGGCTAAGCCTGTTTAATCGGGTCCTGGGGGGTGGGGAGGGAGAAATTCTACCCATCTGGATCCACAAATGACAGAGTCAGGGACTGGCTGCTCCATGAAGACTCCACGTGCTAGGATTTTCTGGGTTTCTTACTGGTATATCGGGGGCTCTGGGCAGGATGGCTAGCCATAGGAACCCTGGGCTGACCACTTAGTCCAGGGGACTGTGGCCCACCAACACCAGGCGGGTATTCAGGACCACGTCTGGTTAATCGGGCCCTGGTGGGTTGGGAGGGAGAAATTCCTCCCATCTGGATCCACAAACAACTGAGACAGGGACTGGCTGCTCCCAGAAGACTGCACATGCCAGGATTTTCTGGGATTCTTACTGGTATGTCAGGGGCTCTGGGCAGGATGGCTAGCCATAGGACCCCTGGGCTGACCACTTAGTCCAGGGGACTGTGGCCCCCCCTACACCAGGCGGTTCTTCAGGACCACGCCTGGTTAGTCAGGCCCTGGGGGGTGGGGAGGGAGAAATTCCTCCCATCTGGATCTACAAACGACTGAGACAGGGACTGGCTGCTTCCTGAAGACTCACATGCCTGGATTTTCTGTGGTTTTTACTGGTATATCATGGGCTCTGGGCAGGATGGCTAGCCATAGGACCCCTGGGCTGACCACTTAGTCCAGGGGACTGAGGCCCCCCCACACCAGGCGGGTCTTCAGGGCCACACCTGTTTAATCGGGCCCTGGGGGGTGGTCAGGGAGAAATTTCTCCCATCTGGATTCCACAAACGACCATAGGTCGTTCATAGCCATAGGTCCCTTGGGCTGACCACTTCGTCCAGGGTACTGAGGCCTCCTCACACCAGGCGGGTTCAGGGCCACGCCTGGTTAATCGGGCCCTGGGGGGTGGGGAAGGAGAAATTCCTCCCATTGTATGTCGATGGCCTCCAGATGGGTTCAATTTTGGGTTGTTGTGAGCTCCTCATTTTTTCTTAGGCTGTCTATGGCTATGTCTTTTTAGTCTAAATGTCCTAAACCGCGCCCGCACATTATATGTTAATAACATATCCCCTCCTTAAGTTACATATTATGTATGTAGAATGTCCATCTGATATTCTGCCCTGTGGCACACCCCTGTAAAGCTCATTTTCACTTTTCAACTCTTATTACCCTGTATTTTAGTACCCCCCCATTTACCTGTTTAATTTCTGTTCTGCACATTCCTAATCACACACCAACGTGTTTCAGTGGATTTTACAATCCCTAACTATTTCAAAAGACATAAAATGTATACGTATGGCTTTGAATATTTTATATCTCATTTATTTGACAGCTAACTCTTACTAAATATTCTCTTAAACAGTGAATATTTTACCTACTTATTATCTTTTCTTCTCTTTGTGAACTTTTCAATAAGAGATATTCGGTGAAAGAGTCCCTCAATTTATTTCTTTATATTTAAACTCGTCATGGGAGTTTTATATATGTTCTTGCTTCCCCCATATGGGCCTATAAATCCATGTGGCATTGTTCCTTGTTTGCATAGGCACATTAAAATGGAAACTACCTACACTCAAATAAATTCTCATCTAATAGAGATTGGAACTCCCAAATCTTGTAGTGCAATGGGACCTTACACCCTTATCATTTGCATAACGACCTGGCACAGGCCTCTCCATTCTCCATTCACCCTTGAACCAGGAAAGCTACTTATGAAACACCCAAGGGTTTTTTTTCAACAACACCCGGAATCAATCTTCTACCAGAGAAGACTCTTCCGCTGCTCTGACATCGTTCAACTCACAGGTGACTTCCCTTAACACTGAGAAGACTTAAGAACATCTACGACCAGCATACTGGACAGGGCTTTTTGCATTGCCCTTTAATTGGAAGGTGAAATGAGAGCATGCTCTGCACCATCCGAACTGCAATATAGGACATGCAGATTCCAGGATCTTTAATACAGAAACATGATACCAACAACAGAGTCAGCGTGGAAGATAAGGCTGTGTTGGCAGTACAGGCAATGACTTTGATTGGGCAATCTAGTATGCCTGGAGGCTAGAGCTGGTCTTATGCCAGGAAATTTCAGGGGTTTGGTCCCTTTGTATTTAGGCCAATGATTTTCCTATTCATGACTCCCATTTTTTGGTGGGCCAATGCAAACAATTATTGCCACTCTAACGCCGTTTTTACTGTGCTCCTTTGACTCTTATCCTTAAAAAGAAACACCCATCTTTGAGACTAACTTAAACTAATATGCATATACATGGAAATGTAAAAATGTACTGTACCTTCAAAATTTAAGGAGTTACATAAGTTTTTTGGCTTTAGAATGCTTGATGTGCTGCTAAGAAATACGTATTGCAATCTGGGGACTTGAGGGACAAAGTAATTGTACATGGGTTCTGTTTTATTTTTCTTAATATTCTTTGGTTGAAAATTCAATGTTAAGATATCAGCAATGGGACTTATGTGAGTTCTGTTTATGGGTGATAGTCCTTACATTGTAACTTTACCTTGTCCTCTTTCTTTGCATCTTTGTTCTCATAATTAAAAATAAAAAAATTAAAAAAAAATAGTCAACTATAAAAAAACAGATCTTTTTGCCACAAAGCTGTATAATCAGAGAGCTCCTGAAGATTGCCTTTTATATTTGATTGACCAATAGTGGGTCACATGATCACTATTTATTCAGCAATAGAGGTTGTAATTGTACTCTCAGGACATTAGAGCAATCAAGCTCCATTTCCTGATAGAAACATTGTTATTAAAACACTCAACAAAATACAGATTTTAGTAGTTAGAATGAGCAAGGTTAGAGAAAAACTATTAAATACTCTTTTAATGCCTATCTCAAATTTAGACAACGAGTGAGGGAGGAAGGAAATGGAGGGCATTGATGGTGAAAATGCTGCACTGGTGAACGAGGTTATTCTTTTTATGAGTGAAACACAACTACAAACATGTTTATAATCATGGTGCTCAAATAAAGATGTTATTTAAAATAAATAAATAAATAATCCATTATGGTTTATAAGGGATACTATGAGATACTATGAGCATACATGTGCATATATGTTGTTAGTGAGCTAGAGATTATGTAAGAAAGAAATATTGTTCCTTGTATTTCATAAAAGGCATTAAAATTCATAACCTGAATTGTAAGTTCTGGTAATGAAAGGCCAATAGGGCAGCAAATAGATATTCTATAGTATAAAGAGGGTTGGTCTAAGTCAATTGACTTTGAAGCATATATACTCAGTGATACAATGGTTGATTTTCCTCTCATGAAATCTGATTCTCTAAAATATTTTTGAAAAATATTTTAGCCAACTAGCTCATATTTATTCGAGTATAAGTTATCTGATTAATTACAAGTTATATATCTCTTATACAAAAAAATTAAATTGAAAAGGGGTTAATTTTAAGGAAAACGTCTTACATAATAAAACTAGATAGAAAGGTTTAATTTATATTTGTGAAAATAACTGATGAATATAAACAAAAAATTACATGTTTTTAACTTGAAAATTCAAAGAAAAAGTGCTTGGTTTGGGAGTACATTCATTTGTGTTCAGGATTACTTCTGGCTCTGTGCTCAGGGATCAGTCCTACTAGGTGTGATATAGGGGAAATATATGAAGTATGAGAGATCAGTCCTCACGTTTGTGCTGCCTAATATTTCTGACCTCTTGACTTTATAGTTTTTATGAATATTAATTGATAAAATATCACAGACATTCAAATAGTGAATAGCAATAAATAATTTGGATTTTGATGTATGATTAAAGAATTACACATTATCTGTATAGGTAGGCAAAATTCTTTTTCTTTTTTTGGTTGGTTTGTTTCATTTTGCTTTGCTTTATGGTGCCACACTGGTGATGCTCAGGAATTAGTTCTGGTTTTACACTTAGGAATTACACCTGGGAATATATGGAATGCTGAGAATAGAATCTAGATTGGCTGTGTGCAATGCAAACACAAAACCTACTGTATTTTTTCAAGTTTGTTTGTTTGCATTTGTCATTTACTATTAAATTTTAGTTTTAATGTTTTCTTTTTTAATTAATATATTTACTTATACACCTTGATTACAAACATCGTGATTGTGATTGAGTTTCAGTCATGTAAAGAACACCCCCATTAACCAGTGCAACATTCCCATCACCAATCTCCTAAAACTCCCTCCTCCCCATCCCACCACCACCTGTGCTCTAGACAGGCTTTCTATTTCCCTTACTCATTCACATTGCTGTGATAGTTCTCAATGTAGTTATTTCTCTAACTGAACTCACCACTCTTTATGGTGAGCTTCATGTAGTGAGCTGGAACTTCTAGCCCTTCTCTCTTTTGTCTCTGAAAATTATTGCAACAATGTCTTATTTTTCTTCAAGCCCATAGATGAGTGAGAATATTATACATCTATCTCTCTCCCTCTAACTTATTTCACTCAGTATAATAGATTCCATGTACATCCATGTATAGGAAAATTTCATGACTTCATCTCTCCTGATGGCTGAATAATATTCCAATGTTTCTATGTACCACAATTTCTTTAGTCATTCATCTGTTGAAGGCCATCTTGTTTTTTTCCAGAGTCTGGCTATTGTAAACAGGGAAGCAATAAATATAGGTGTGAAAAATGGATTTTTGTATCATATTTTTGTGTTCCTAGAGTATATCCCCAAGAGTGTTATAGCTGGATCTTTTGGGAGCTCAAGTTTTAGGTTTTTGTGGAATCTCCATAATGCTTTCCATAAAGGATGGTCTAGACAGCATTCCCACCAGCAGGGGATTAGAGTTACTTTCTCTCCACATACCTGCCAGCATTGCTTGTTCTTATTCTTTTTGATGTGTACCAATCTCTGTGGCATGAGATGGTAGTTCATAGTTGCTTTGATTTGCAACTCCCTTGTGATTAGTAATGTGAAGCATGCTTTTCATGTGCATTTTGGCCATTTGTATTTCTTCTTTGTCAAGGTGTTTTTTTATTTCTTACCCCAAATTTTGATGGAATTAGATTTTTTTTTCTTATAAAGTTCTGTCAGAATCTTGTATATTCTGGATATTAGCCCCGTATCTGATGGGTGATGGATGAATAATTTCTCCCCCTTAGTGGGTGACTCTTGTATCCTGGGCACTCTTTCCTTTGAGGTGCAGAAGCTTTTGAACCTAATATGTTTATCTCCGCTTCCACTTATTTTTAGAGTGCAGTTTCCTCCTTGAAGATGTCTTTAGTCTCAATGTCATGGAGTGTTTTACCTACATTTTATTCTATATACCTTATGGTTTCAGATTTGTTATCAAGATCTTTAATACATTTGGATTTTACCTTGGTAAATGATGTTAGCTGGGGGTCTGAACACTTTGTACTAATCAAGGGATATGTGCAACAGGAAGAAATCACACTACTAAACATTTACCTACCCAATGAGAGATCAGCAAATAAATTAATACAATTATTGACAAATTTGAAAAGGACATCAATAATAACACAATAATTGTGGGAGATCTCAACACAGCCCTGTTAACACTTGATAGGTCAACCAGACTGAAACCCAACAAAAATATACTAGCCCTGAAAAGAGAAATTGGTAAAAGAGGACTCGTAGATATATATAGGACACTCCATCTCCACAAACCTGGATATACTTTCTTCTCCAATGTACATGGGTCATTCTCCAGGATAGACCACATGCTGGCATATAAACATACCTCTATAAATTCAAGAGAATAGAAATTTTGCGGGCAACCTTTGCCTGAAGGTCACAAGGCTCCGAAATTAGATGTGAACTATAAAGGGGCACAGAAGAAAAACTTTAACAACTGGAAATTAAACAGCCTGCTACTGAACAACCAGATAAAATCAAAAAGGAAAATAAACTTTCCTGGAAACAAATGACAATGAAGACACAAACTTATGGGACACAGCAAAAGCAATCCTGGGAATAAAATTTATAGCTTTGCAAGCACACATCAGGAAGGAAGAAGGGGCATATCTGAACAGTTTAATGATGCATTTTAGAAAATTAGAAAATGATGAACAAAAGGAACCAAAAATTGGGAAACAGAAAGAAATAACAAAGCTTAGTGCAGAAATCTATGAAGTGGAAACACAAAAAAACAATCTCAAAGATCAACAAAAGTAGACAAAATTCTTAAGTATACACAGAATAGCTAGCTGTTGTTTTATTTTTTATTAACATTGATATGAAAATTAATATGTTTTATTTTTAATGCGTTTTTTAAATCTTGTCTTTTATTTGCTTCCCCTTCTTAAGTTCCTCACCATTTCTCACTTAGACTTTGTTAACTTACTCAGTCTTCTAAATTACTACCAGAGTAATCTTATCTAAAGCCACATTTACTTTTAAGATTCTCTTGATTTAAAAAAGAAAATCTTTAATCTCCTATTAAGAGAGAAATTTAAAACATTGCAGTAAAAAAATCATTGCAGTATTAAAACATGCCAAGATGTCAATTTGCCACATCACTTTCCTATTGTCCTTTACTTTTAATTCCTTTATTAATATTTTAAATTCATCTTTGTAAAGCTTCCCATCTATGTCCTAAGGATAAAATAGATGACGAACTATATAATGTTATACTTTTCTTAAAAGCCCTTGTAATTAATTTTATCTCTATATTGTGAATATCCAAAGATAGTGAACAGATTTTTTCATCTTTAATCCTTGCTACTTGGCATAGTTCCTGGCTCAATTCTCGTCATGGTGAAAGCACATAGTACATTCTTAAGTGAATTAAATACAAATAAATTAAACCAATGGTGAGAACAAGAATGAGTATTTTAATAAATTATGAATGAAATATTCAGTTGGAGAGCAATGCTGTCACACATATTCTTATAGGATATGTAACTTCACTTAAATATGCAGTGTTTGCCTGGTCTACTTGAAAGTTCATCTCAAATTTGGCAAATAAGTTTGATAATGTTTTAAAAAATCTAATGAATATACCAGGTAGAATATGATTAAATGCCATATTATTAGGCATTTCTAGAGTCAATTTCATATATATCAAACTTTTATGTTTGAATAAACTTTTCTTTATTTGAATTCTGAATATAAAATTCATTGGTTTGTTATTTTAATCTGACATCAATACATTCCAGGGTACATTTCACTATTTCATTTCTTCATGCCTCAGGTAGATTATGTGTTGCAATCCTAAAGGTAAGTGCTTTTGTCCAAATCATGTATTAGTGGATCAATAAAACACAGCCTGAAGCATCTTAATCCTATAATATGTCTCCTACTTTTTATTTAATGGGAAAAGGGCAATTAATCTTCAACAAAACGAATAATTTAAAATCACATCTCTTTACAGTTTCATAATTCTTAGAATTTAATTAAAAGCAAATGACAATTTCTTGTTAGAACATAACTGGAGAGATGATAAGTTATACCATCAATTTATTGAATGAAACGTATGTCTGGTGTGTGGGTTTGCTTGGTTTTTGATGTTAGGCCATATCTTGCTGATTGGGCTTAGGAATTACTTCTTATGCTCAGGAATAAGTTCTGGGGAAGCTAAGATAGCAATATGCTATGTGATGGGATCAAATCTTTGCTGATCACATAAGACAAAACAATGATATGCTGTATTATTCTTAGGTATCAAGCCTTTTTCTGTTAAGCACTCATCTCTAAACCTATATCCAATGTGTATATTAAGTAATATGTAGTTAGATCTCCTGATCCATTTATGGTGGCAATTATTAAAGTTGATACAGATTATAAGGACTAATTTTTACACTTCATTAAATATATTCAGTAAAATGTGATTTGTTACTGAGTTCAAATAATTTTACAATTGCAATAATTTTTATCAGCTACCTTTTTTCCTTTTGACATTATATTAATTACATTTTGACATTATATAATTACAATATATACACAATGGAATAATAGCACCCATGGGGAAATTAAGTAATAAAATTTTTCTATACACTGATGGACATGGAAACTAATATGCTGAGTAAAATGGATGGAGAGAGATAGACACAGAATAGTCTTACTCATTTCTGTGATTAAAAAAAGAAAGATAGCATGGTAATAACAACTTTAGATCATATATATGAAGCTTGAAAGGACCAGCCTTGTTGCAAAGCTTAATATAAAGAAAGATTTATGAGTGCATTAAGAAAAATAACTACACCAACCACTATCAAGACAATTCTAGTGAGTGACTAAAATGGAACGGTTATCATGAAGACAAGCAGAACGTAGAGAATTGGAGAAATTGGGGACATTGTTTGAGTGAAGGTTGCACTGGTGAAAGGTGAAGCATGATCACATCTTTGTCATCATATTGCTTAAATAAATATAATAAACTATGCAATCTTTTGAATAGAGGCTAAGTCAATATACAATCTCACCTGGACAATTTGTATTGTATTCCACAAAACCTTAATATTGGCCCATTTTAATGCTCAATTTATATTTATTTGATACACAAATTATTTCGTGTATATATTTGACTCCTTAAGAAATAAAAACTATAGAAGAAAGTTAGGAGAAGGAAATATATAAGATATAACATGAAAGACATCCACAAAGAAAATACATTAGTTAGTAATGCAAAATATAAGTGGATTTATTTCAAATCAGTAATAATATAGATCTATATGTGTACTTCCTTCATTTGTATAGAATATTATCATTGATAGTTAGATAAAGGATATAGACCATTCTCACCAAATTGAGGTGAGATTAAGTGATTTACACTTAATCTCTAATATCCAATGATGCTTAATACTTATTAAGAACATATATATGTGCATATATATATAAAGACAAAGGATATCACAAAATGAATAAACAGTTCACATAAAATTGGTTTGCACGTTGTTACATGCAAAAGAATTTAACTGGACCACTATCATAACACAATTAAACATTTTTTATTGCTTGACAGTTTGCTACCAAGTACAGTGAAATGTATTCCATAGTCATTCTTTGTATTTCAAAATGTAATTCAATTTTATTAATATTTGTTATAAAGCAAATTTTGTCACCTCACACCACAGAGATTGGCGCACATCACAAAGAATGAGAATAATCATTGCTGGCGAGGATGTGGAGAGAAAGCAACTCTTATCCACTGCTGGTGACAATGCCATCTAGTCCAACCTCTGTGGAAAGCATTATGGCGATTCCTCCAAAATCTGGAAATTTGAGCTCCCATTTGACCCAGCTATTCCACTCCTAGGG